>JAHWFP010244881.1:0-10670 GCA_023313725.1 Lithobius niger
ACATATAGGTGACCATGCCGCTTGCATGAGCTTACCTTGTAAATATCAGGGGCGGCGGACGTTCTTTTCAAGCCAGCAGACGAAAATGACGAGGATGTAACCAGACGACTCATTTTTCTTGACCGTGCCTGATGAATCTGTTGATATACAGTCGAAAATTTGCAAGCTACAGACGGTATCCTGTTTTTGAAAGTGAGCGTGATGAGTAATTTCCGAGTTCAAAGTGATTTTAGCGAGTTTCAAAGTAATTCCAGTAAGCCTAACGGTTTATTTTACGAATTTTTGTACCATAACTTGCTGCTAGATGGTGGTAGCCTCGAAACAAAATTTGCATGAATCCCTACGCATCAGTACGCATAATTTTCTGATGATCTACCATAAACAGACAACTGGCCAATTTCAACGTTTACGGACTTGGTGGAATTGATAAAATAGTCGGCAATTCCAGGTAATGAATTGATGGAACTGGTTTTATTAATCTTCAGTTTCGCTTAACTTGATTTGGACTTGACTTGGGAATTGCCGAAATCATAAAACTTAAGAATTGATAGGAATTCACTTGAGTGGTAGAATGGTTAGAGTGGTATTGCCTAGATTTGATTTGATTTCGGTTTGAATTAAAATAATTTGTTCTGACCTGATTTGATTCAACTTGTTTTGCAGAAGGAACTGTACCCAATACAGGCTAATTCCACAAAAATTCAAATTAAATTCACGCCATTTCACTCCCAAATTCACCAACATCATCAAAATTGTCCGCATTTTCACAAATTTTTGCTGATATTTACTCAAATTTGAGCTGGACACTTAAGTGACTTAGGTGATACTGGATGAAATTGGTGAAAATATCTCCTCAATCAGGGGATTTTACTGAAATTAAGACGTGATTAACGAATTGGAATTGCTCTGAATGGAATTGTTTCTGAATAGTATTGTCAGAATAAGTGAAAAGTAACTGATTGGAATTAAACTAAAATATCAAATAAGGAATACAGCAGTGAAATTAATTGCATTGAAATATGACAATGACTTCATTGTAATTGATTTTGAATCATGAATTGGAATTGAAATTGCTCTGAATGGAATTGTTTCTGAATAGTATTGTCAGAATAAGTGAAAAGTAACTGATTGGAATTAAACTGAAATAGCAAATAAGGAATGCTGCAGTGAAATTAATTGCATTGAAATATGACAATGACTTTGAATCATGAATTGGAATTGCTCTGAATGGAATTGTTTCTGGATGTATTTAGACTCATGCCACATGGTGCACTTACTTACGGGGCCTCCACAACGGGGTGGGTGGTGGGGGGGGGGGGGGGGGATCAGGTGGACCCGATCTACCCAGGCCCAGTCACTCATGGGACCCGCATGGCCTAAACATTTTTTCCCGCAAATGTGAGTTTTGATGACTAAATATGAATAATGTACTTGATTTATGCGTATTGTGAATTTTTATAACGCTGCCAGTCCCAACAAACAACTCCAATCCAACGGCAACGAGCACGGAGCAGGAGCACTGTAGTTCAAGCCTGTCATCTTGTTAGGCAAGGAAGCCTTCAAAGCCCTGATTAACGAATGAACCAACCCGGTAAGCACAATTGTAGCCGTTTCATGATTTCAGTTGTGGGGGGGGGTGGGGGGTGGTGGTCCGTTGTTGTAGTTAGTCCCAGGCCCCTAGCCCTGCTTCCTTATAACAAACCAATTCATGTTAACAAAATGTTTATCAAAGACCCATCGCTAAGCTCAGGGGTGCATAAACTTCTTACAAGACAAAATTTCCCACAAAATTTTCCTTCAGAATTTTCAAATTCGCACAACCTTTCCACAATGTTGGCAAGCCATTTTTCAGTGAATTTCCTCAGTTCTCTGAAATTTCCCTGAACCTCGTTCTAGCGTTCTGGCATATTCTGGACCCCTGGCTAAGCTACGCTTTCGCTACACCAAAATCCTCACGGAGAACCCAAGGGTCGCTGTCAACAACAAAACACCCAAACCAAGCTGTGTAGACTTGTAGTGCAACAAGTTGTGTGCCGCATCTACTCTGGGCTCTTACTGCCCTCTGTTGACGATGAAGCGCAACAAGTTTTACCCCCACCTGGCCGAAGACCGCCCGCGTACGGGAGGGGATAAAGAATGGGGGATAAAACACGTGTTTGGCACGCACAATAAACACTTATCAGCTCATGGTAATTGGGGGTAAACAGGAGTCGTTACCACTCACGGAAACAATACCACCCCCCCTAGTCAAGGCGGGGGTGGAGGGGGGATTTGATTTTTCCCCCCTCTCCTAACAGGGTTTTGTCATCCACCTGCCCTAAAGGTTACTTTAGACCCCAAGCAGCGCTAACACGAGATACAAAGGGGTTTTACAGCGGTCAGCACCTCCCCCTAATTCTCCCCCCAGTCCATCAGAGTGAGTAGCCAGTGTCCAGTCACAACAATCATTACCCCCTGCAAATAACTTTCTCTGAGAAAGCCGGGGTTCTTGAAGGAACGACAAGGGCGCTCGGTGAAGTACCTCTTTTAAAACGGAACCATTATCCAACATTCTTAACACAAATTGCACTACGAATTGGTGAAAAGAAGCTTTTAAAAATATTTAAAAAATTTTATTTATTAAAAAAAAAACTTGCGTCAGAACACCAATAAGTAAAATCAATAAAAATAAAGAGCCATTTCAAAATTAAATTAAAAGAGTTAGCGTTAGGAATAAAAACAATCAAAAACGTAGGCATTTAAAAAAATTAAAAGAAAAAAATTAAGCACACTGAAAGGTCTTGAAGAACGTACAACAAAATAAACATTTTAAAGGACATTCCTCCAAGCGCCATTTTTCTCGATCCTCCATATCAAGTACGGCCCAAAAGTTTTATTTCCTTACCGTTAGTAAATCCCAAGTTGAAAAACCGTTTTAAAATGTGGCGTCAATGAGATTTTCTGTTGAATATTGGGGAAAATTATTTACAGCGGGACGCACGTATATGATGCTTTGCGCGCTTACAATAATCATGACGTTTCATCTCTGCGTGTACATGTACTAATTTTCTAATAATTACCACGAGATCAAACATCTAAAAGACAAATGCGGTAAAAATTAAAATTAATTATTCCAATAGATCGCCGAAGCAAAATTATAAGACACTGACTAGAAAATTATAAATTGTGACGTTAAAAAATACGAGAATCATTCCGGTTTGTGACGACACAATCTTTAACTTGATGCTGTTTCGTGTACTGTTCCCAAAGCCAACCGAGACAGCAGCTACGTTCCTTGCTGCAAGGAAAGCAGCTACCTTCCCAGCCGACCTTGTTGCTGGTAAATGTGCGGATGGCGATCTGCGCGTTTACCAGTAACGTACGGTAAGTATCGTCAAGAATTTATAGGGTTAGGGAGGAGAATTTATAACTCTAAAAAGTCAAAAATGAAACGCGTTACATTCATTCCTATTAGTTACATCCGAGTTTACAGAGGGCGCCACGTGTACCATCTGGCAATTTTTGTTGATTTGTCAGCCCTAATCTCAAATAAACTAAATTACAACTATAAGCTAAACTAAACAATAATTAAACACAAGCTAGTTTCGTTTGGTTTAGTTTAATTATGACAATGAAAAAAATAATAATATCGAGTACTATGCAAAAAAAAAAACAATACCTAACAAGAAAAACAAATGGTATAATAGTCTTACGAAAAAAATATTAAGCATAGTTTCAGCTGGAAGTTTTTTCCAGTCACAATATTTTCATGCAAACGGGATTTAGGCCCCTATGTCTCTCAACCCTGGTCCTAACTAAAGCTAATGAAAGCTTGGCCGACTGCTAACGGGAAATCACATGAATCACATGTATGTGTGTGTGAGTGTAAGCAGTGGGAATCTCGATAATCCATATTCAAATGACATCCGTAGTGGGAATCTCAATAATCTTTTTTTTTTAAATGCTATAAAAAACCGGTCATATACTGGGGGCTGCCCTAGTAATTTAAATAAGAAAAAAATGAATTAGAAAAATGTACATCTGGTATCTGTCAGTAATAACAAGTATGTATGTATATGTATGTATTTCTATTTTTTACAGTATTGGAGGTTTCCTTATTTACACTATGTACAAATGGAAATAAAATGGCGTTTCGTTCATGCATGAAATATTCTCACGATTAACAAAAATATAGAAAACAACAATTTACTACAGTTGGACAATTACATTTATGGCTCAGTTATAACAAAGGTCTATAAATAAATAGAGGTTCAGTGTAATGTTATTTACGTTCTTGAAAACCATATTTGTAAATGTGTACTGTAAGTGCTTTTCGTAAAGTGTTTTAGTTATTATCATGATGTGAAGTGTTTATTTTGTGGCACCGTTTTTCGACCTAAGTAATCATCTTCAACCTATCAATAAGAATATAATATTAATTAGCTACACTCACTTCCTATCAAAACAAAAATTTTTACTTTATGGTTTGGGACGCAATAACAATTTCGGTCCAACCTGATTGAAGATATTTGGGCCTTCCGTTGGATGGCCAAGTAGATTTCTAATAGCGGCGGTAAGGGGCTCAGTCTATAAGGATAGTAGCCACGAGGGCTACATGAACAAGATAACGCTAATTGCCTTGTTATACAATGGTGACTCTATATAACTAAGATCGTAATATTTGTTTGTTTGTTTGTTTGTGTGTCGCCAGATCACCGAGATTTCCAATACTAATTCTTATTTCTTTTGTTTGTGCGTCCAGACGGAATGTCTGCCAAACGGAATTGTCTATTCTGTATAAGTAATGATTCAAACTGTGTTTTCAACAAAGAGGCACAGTACGGGTGACGCCTTATGTTTTTACAGTCGCAATATTTTCATGCAAACGGGATTTAGGCCTCTATGCTCTTAACCCCGAATCAAACTAAATCTAATGAAAGTTTGGCCTAGTAATGCTAATGTTTTCATGCAGTATTTTCATGCAAACGGGAAATCACTAGAATGCTCTATAAAACTGGCTATATACGGGGGGCTGCCCTAGTAACTATAAATCGTAAAAAGACATTGTCATTTTCAAACGTTTTGAAACAATGCGGTCGCTTCGTTTGTCATTTCTACAACAAATCTCGCGCGTGGTGGCAGAGCTATATCCAGATGCACTCATAACGATGACGATTGATTCGTTCGCTTGTTTAGTTGTTCTGTTGCGAGTTTAATTCCGGATTTCAACGTTGGAATTTTACCACCCCAGCAAGGTCACGCTGACGTCATTTGTGAAATCTGCCAAGCCCGAAGTCCTCCTGACGTCAAATTGTAATGTGCCATTGTTTTCCAAAATTAATACTCATTGTTAGTTGAAATAATCCAATTTGACCAATTGTTGTAACACTACATAGCAATGATTTGTCTGTACGTAATGCCATATTGTAACGCTCGAGCTGGCTTGATCATCCGCCGGGTGCTCCTAACAATTAGCTGTTAACCTAAAATTCCATTCCGCCTCCAACTCTCCAACTCCCCGCATCCAAAGGTAATTTCGGCCCTATAGTTAGAATTTTTCCCCCATTTCCCCTATCCCCAACTTAAATTCAAATCTGACTCCTGTTGCTTGTCCTGCACTGCAACCCCGTCGCTACTTTGTTTAGTTGTCACTAACTTAACTAAATTTTCCCGAAACTAACAAATCCAAATTTCCCCAAGTAAGCCTAATGCCGTTGACGTTCCATTTAAGTCCTTAAGCCGAGGTTAGTGTCGCCCAAGAACTTCAGGCGAGCCAGAGCACACTATCGCTCATATGTTACATTAAACCAACACCAAAACTGAACCACGACTTCTAGCCTTGATCCATTTGTTAAGGTAAATTTGGAATTCTAGCAACCCCGTGACTACCACCACGGCACATTTTCGGCTTGTCCCTTAACTGTGGGGTTGGCATTGGGGCGGCTCCCAAACCCACTAATTATCCCTACAGTTCACCTGCAGTATTCGCTTCGGTGTTCACGTGCTTTATATTCAGGAATTGCTATGTAAGATGGAAATGTGAATGTAGAAAATAAAAGAATGTGATCAACGCATCTCGCGCTCGGCCGAGTAATTGTAGTCTTCAAAACTCAATTACATATCTAGCTACTGCACAATTTCTCCAGGGTTAGAGCACCCCACTGCGAATCCTTCTGGTGGCAATACTTGTGACTGATATAAAGGCCAGTTTGCGGCGGTATATAGTTAGTACCGTCAAGAATTTATGGGGTTGGGGAGGAGAATTTGTAACTCTAAAAAGTCACTATTGAAACGCGTTACATTCATTCCTATTAGTCCCACCCGAGTTCACAGAGGACGCCACGTGTTCCATCTGGTAATTTTTGTTCATTTGGCAGCACAAATCTCAAGTAAACTACAATACAACTAAGCTAAACTAAACAATAATTAAATACAAGCTAGTTTCGTTTAGTTTAGTTTAATTATTTAGGCTGAAAACTGAGTAGAAATTCCCACATAAAACTCGTGGCGCCCTCTATAAACTCACGACGGAACTAACAGGAATGAATCTAAGACGTTTCAGTAGGGGATCTCAATCACGAATTCTTTTCTCCAACCCTATATGTTCTTGGTATCGTGATAGTATGAGGAGTCAACATATTGACTGAATATCCCGGTTCGATTCCCGAGCGTATGACGACATACGATTTTTTTGTTTGTTGAGAAATTGTGCACTAGCAGTCCGTTTAAAAAAAATGAACACTGCAGTCACGGGATGTTATGATGGGAGTTTGTTTATTTCTTTATTTATTATGCTAACGTGTTTTTAACCTTTTTGCCTCTTACTGTCTAAACACTGATACAATAACTGCATCAAACCCACCGTTTTTCCTGCTCAATTTTGGGCAACTCTTTCAGCTAACCTAGGAGCTCAAAAGAGGAATCATAGGAGCGGACACACAGTGACTTTGGCTAATTTCGGTTAAAACGATCCACCCAAAACCAAAACTGGTACAAAAGAAGCCGCCAAGTTTACGGAAAGGGTCGGCCTTTGAAAGTAGTGATATCATTCAACAAGGGAGAGGCCGCCAAGGTTAATCCTATTAGCCAAGTTAATCGCACCCACTAATAGTTCGAAAATTAAATGAAAACTAGAACATTGCTACACTAGCGGTATCAATCTTCAAGTTTGCATTTAACGTCCAACATATGAGCCCAAACGAGGAATTAAAGGAACGGATAAACAGCTAATTGCCTAATTTCGGTTAAAACGATGTTATACAAAAAGTGAATGTAATTAAGATTTTGTAAACAACAGTCAGCGCTCACGTGCGAGGGTAAACGGTTTTAATGTTCTCAAGCAATCGCCCGCCCAGGATGCAAGAAATTTAATTAAGATGTGATCCCAATTATTCATAATTATCGTAATTAATATTATTCACAATTATTCATAATAATCAGTGACCGGGGGTGGGGGGGGGGGAGATAGGGCCGTGGCAGCCCAAGCACACATGAAGAGGGGCACCGCGCCGTAGTAGAAACTCCGTATTAACAATGGTCATAGTCGCAACTTTTACGGCTTGTCACATCTTTACGTAGGACCCCCGCAATAGGGATGGGGAGGAGGGGTAGCTGAACCTGCGGTACCCAAGCCTTACCACTCAAGAACCCGCAAGGCCTGAAACATTTTCCCTCACCCCAAAATAAGTGATGACAACTATCAGTGCTGCATTCGATTTGTTCATATTGGTGATTTTTTTTTAATACTCCCAACAAACAACAACTTCAATAGAACGGCAAGGAGCAGGAGCACTGTAGTGCAAGCCTGTCTGCCTGTTAGGCATTGAAGCCTTCAAATGTAAGCAACCCGGATTAATGATTAAACGAACTCGTTAAGCACAATTGTATAGCTGACGAATATCATAAGGTACGGTAATTGTTTTCTGATTTTTTCCCGAACATTTTCTAGGGGAAAATGTTGGGATGTGGTAAGTGGGGCGTCATTTTCCAATTGGCTCCACTTGGAATTGAAGCCACCACGCCACTGTCAGTAATATACAGGGTGGGGCAGAAAGGAAGGGCCACCCTTGGCAATCAAAGATGGTTAATGTTAGGATAATGAAACTTTGCATGGTATGTAGGCGGACGGGGAGCCAGCTAACCATGACTCGATCACTGACCTTGAAGCATATTTTCAAGGTCATCGTGATGCTAACTTTTAACTATGCTTCGTAGAACCCCAGTGTAAATTTGAAAGTTGTAGACAGTGGCAAGGCATGGCCAATGCAAAAAACGGAACGAAATTCGGTACGTTAGTTTAGGAGTTACGGGCATTACAAGAATCATTCTGTTGTGCTGGCCGAGTGGCTTTCCTGACAAACAGTTCTGTCGGGCTCTTTCGTACACCATGCGTTGTATTGGTAGGTAATGGTGTTGGCAGCATACGCAAATTGGCATAATTCATTAACTGTGATCAGCTCTGAAACAAAATCAGAAATGTTAACCTGAGGGAGGAACAACATTAGTTTAATTTCTAGACGACCACGGTGACTAAACTATGCCAACTTGCTGTAGTTTGCAGCACCATTCTGTTTATACGTGTAACGTAGCAGGTTGTGTTGAGCTAGTGTCGAGTCATCAGTGTGTGAGTTGCTGTTTGTTTCCAAGCATGCTTCATGTACTTTGAGGACCACTGGACTTAATTTTACACTCACTGTTTGGCAGGAAAGCCACTCGGTCAGCACAACAAAATGATGCTTGCAATTTTCGTAACTCCTAAACTAGCGTACCGAATATCGTTCTGTTTTTTTGCAATGGCCATGCCTTGCCAATGTCTACAAGTTTCTAATTTAAACTGGAGTTCTACGAAGCATAGTTAAAAAGTTAGCATCACGATCATCTTGGAAATATGCGTCAAGGTCAGTGATCGATTCATGGTTAGTTGGCCCCTTGTTCGCCTACATACCATGCAAAGTTTCATAATCCTAACATTAACCATCTTTGATTGCCAAGGGTGTTCCGTCCTTTCTGCCCCACCCTGTTTTATCAGGCAAAAACAAATTGCGTTGCTGAAAATAATGTTTGGTTTGAAAGAAAACCAATGCACGCAAATGGCCTAGGCACTTCACTCACCTGTGACTGAGGTTGGCGCTAATGACCTTGCTGTCGACGTGCCACGAAGTCTCCCCCCCCCCCCTCTTCACACAGCACTATTGCAGAAACCCCGTTCGTCAGAACAAGATCGTAACCAGAATTTATTTTTTATCTCAGTGGACCATCTTAATGTGAAAAGTAGTTAATCCTTTTACTCGGTTTGGTCCAGCCAAGAGAAACGAGCTGCTGCAGCGATTACCTAGTCGTAACCGGTCTTCTCTACACTTCCGCCACCTTCGAGTCACTTCCGTTACATACGTCTGGTTTGTTTTACTCATTTTAACTAATTTGGACGATGACTCTAATGGTGAAAACCGTTTGTCTCTATCTGGTGCCGTTCTGGAGTTGACAGAGGCGACGGACGGACCGACAGACGTACAAAGTCGGCACCGTAATCGTCCCGGTCGCGTCGGCTCTACAGAAGACTAAAACGGACACATTTTAAAGCTGCTCCAATTTCCGCTAGAGGCTGAAAATTCACAATTTTGTTTTAAGGAGATATACCTCCCAGCGCCATTTTTCTCGATCCATCACATCAAGTACGGCCCCAAAGGTCTACTTACTTACCGTTAGTCTTTCCCTTGCTAAAAACCGTTTTAAAATGTGGCGTCTAGGAGATTTTCTGACGGTTGCTATACTTACCAACGACCCGTAACTATATGATGCATTGGGGGCGTACAATAATCATGACGTTTCATCTCTGTGTGTACATGTACTAATTTTCTAATAATTACCATGAGATCTAAAATATAATAGACTAATGCGGTAAAAATTAAAATTAATTATTCCAATAGATCGCCGAAGAAAAATTATAAGACATTAGCCTAGAAAATTATAAATTGTGATTTTAAAATACGAGAATCATTCCGGTTTGTGGCGACACAATCGTTGACATGATTCTGTCTCGTGTACTACTCCCAAAGCCAACCGAGACAGCAGCTATGCGAAGAACGCAGCTGTACCACCCCAGCCGACCGTGGCGTAATTGCTCGGAGGACGATCTGCGCGTAGCTGTAATTTGGCACGCGGAATGTTATAAGGCAGGCTGGATGTCCCTTTAAACTGACCATCGAAAGGTAAAGAAAGAAAATGGCAAAGCATTCATTCACTCAATTTTGTATAAAACAAGTATTATCGGAGGTAAGTTTTCACATTTCAAATCAGAGTGTTCCAACTTCATTTCTTCTCCGTTGGGTCATAAACGTACGTCGGTAGGTAATTTGTTAACCTTTCCTTTTGGGACATTTTTGGCGTTTTTCGGAAACTTCGGCGCTCTGTTGTCCTTTACATACGTGATGTCAGGAAATATTTGTCGTCAAATTCTGTAGCTTTCGATAATTGATTTTTTTTTTTGTCCATAAATAAAACAATTATCGAAAGCTCCAAAATTTGATGACAAAGTTTTCCTGACATCACGTATACAAAAGATCACACCAAAACTTTTTCAAAACCAATATAATTTTTCAAAGACAAATAAAAAATGTTCAAGAACCTTTATTAATCAACAAATTTGCAGTGTTCAGGTTTTATTCGTGTGCCTGATTGGGGAGGGGGGGGGG
>JAHWFP010244881.1:10770-22872 GCA_023313725.1 Lithobius niger
GAAAAAAAGCCGATGGACATTTTTTTTTAATGTGTTGTTGCTGTTGTTATAAATTAGATTCATTTGTCTTGGCTATAATTTCACCACGCAGGGTAAGGAATTTCCCCAGATGTGTTTTTTTCCTTCGGTTTAATTTTGAGCTTTTTTTTTTCTAGAATATCCTAGTAAACAACTGATAAAAACACGTGGAGGAACAAAATTTAAAAGTTCAACAACATTTTGCGACAAACATGCAAGTTTTTCTTTGTCTTGCTCGAAGCAAGGGCATTATTTTAAATTACGACAAATAAAATTAAATTCAAGAACTTTAAATGATGTAGCTATTGATTTTTGTTTACCAAATTGAAGCACTTGCAAAGTTTTCAAGCACCTTCCGAAAACCATGTATGTACTGTTTTTTTTGGGGGGGGGGGCCCGGGGGGGGGGGGAAGGAGAAAAATCAGGGAGGAAACTTTCGCCTCGGCTGTGCCTGAACCGTTTGACAGTTTGTGACCGGAAAGGGGGCAGAAGGGGGCGTCGGAATTGTATCGACACCGAGTCAAGTTAATACTGGACCTTAAATGCCGATCCGTGTGTAGGACCCGGAATTACAGTAACTCCGGATTCTTAATTTGCTTTTAAAGTGTCTGAAATAATCCGGAATTGTGGTAACACAGAGTTACCGTAACTCTTGATATTTCTGAAACACGGACGCCTGCAAGGGAACAGGAATTTACCACAAATAACATCCCTGCCTGGCTCGCGCTGCCGTGCTCGCTGCGGTTATGCCATATAACACCAGAAACCGCAACCATATTATCGTCAAATTAGACAAGAGTTAGTTTAACTCCGTGTGGTACCACAATTCAGGATTATTAAACACTTTTAAAGCAAATTAGGAAACCGGAGTTACTGTAATCCTGGCTCCCACACGCGGGTCAGTATTTAACAAGAATTGAGAGATGTACAGTGGCGACTCTACTAAAAAGAAGAAGGCAGGCACCATTTCGACAAAGGTGGATAGCCGCATTCGTAGTTAACCAGGGCAAACAGAAGAAAACAAGCGGCTACAGCGACTACCTAGTCGTATACGGTCTTCTGTACAGTTGTGCCACTACCAATGGTGAGGCGCACACCTCTATCACGTTGCAACAGCTATCTCTATTATATAATCTAAAACCAGTAACCTTCAGAATTGACGGTTAGAAATGTGTTAGCTTTTAAGCTTATTTTAGATTTTAGGGTATTTGTCAACATTTAGGCCTAATTCTTACCTGTATCGTTAATTTCGTAAGTAGCAGCTAACGGAGATTTGAATTGTATAGTAATATTATTCATGTTTGCAATATGGTGAGCCTTCGGGCACACAGTTACAGTGTTACAACGTAACGCGCAACGTAGCGTATATAGATCAGTGGTAGTAGGGAAGTGACGGGAGAGACGAAATGGAGAGAAGCCAACAGTGACTCGTAGCAACTGAGGTTGGCGCTAATGACCAAGCTGTCGACGCGCCATGAAGCCTCATCCCCCCCCCCCCTCGTAGCAACTTGACGTTGCCGTCGTAACGTGATTTTAGGCCTAATTTTTAATTTTTAGGCATAATTTTCATTTTGTAGGCCTAATTTTTTTAACTGTAGTTTTAATTTCGTTAAGTAGCAGATTGGCCTAATGGAGAATCTGGTTCTGATTCATTCATGCAACAATGCAACGAGACTATTAATTTTTATTAAACGAAGCTAAGATGCTTTTGTTTTTACGGCTGCAGTGTTATCGTTAGGATTTCAATTCGATGATCAAATGTTATTATTTAATTTAGTTACGTCGAAGAAGTGTACTAGCTATAAGGAAGTAACGATGTTTTAATTTGCCATGTTATTTAACTAACTTTTGACACTGAATCGAATGTTGTAAACAATGGTCGTCAATATCTGGTACCGTTTCGAAGTTGAAAAAGACGACGGACGGACGGACAAAGTCATTGCAACAGTCTTCTCAGCCGGCACGGCTGTTCAGAAGACTAAAAAGTTATAATTACGCCCTTCTTTCCTCCGACTCCCCCCCCCTCATTTCACCTGCTAGTGTTTCAGGCTTAAAGGTGGGTTTCCACCAACGGAAAGCTCGCGTAGAATCTATTGTGGCGGCATCTGGAATCTGTGATATCGTTAAAGCATGCAGCAAGCAAAGGAATGCACCATAATTTTCATGAAACAAACATTTATTAAGCCCACGTAAATTATTGTATATACGTAGACTATTGTATAAAAATTACGTAGATCATGGTACAAAATTACGTAGATTATTGTATAAAATTATTGTGTATACGTAGATTATTGTATAAAACTCTGGTTTTGCCTCGGTTATCTGACAACAAGCTGTAAAGGTCAACGATGCAAAGGTCAACAGAAGGAAACCTGGTTGATATACGCTACGCGGTAGTTCACACATATTTTAACTTTGAGCTACTATAGGAACATAATCCACTTTGGATTTTTATTTTTTTGCTTGATGTTCCCTGAAGTGCTGGTTAGGTGAAATGGATCCTATATTTGTATTAATGACGAACTTGAAATTTTTCTTTTATTCTGAAGTTTGTATTTTGTTTACGATGATATTACGTGCCTCGTTCACATTAAAGTAAGTTCTTACTTGCTAGATTATCGTCGCCCTCCTGTTATCGCCGCCCTAGTTCTAAAAATTGGTCCTAAAAATTATCACTATTTGGTGTGTCGGGAGGGGTGAGGAAGAGTAGGGGCATAAAATGTTCAATTGCCGCTCCAAAAAAATTCTAGCTGCATGCGGTTGGTCAACTAGAACGTTGAGAAAAGCTACTAAGCCTCGTATTGTCTGGAACAATTACTATGGACAAACACACAAGTAAAAAAAAAAAAGGAGTCTCTTGAGTCCCGATTGGGCCTTAATTATGCAAACCTATATTAGACGCGTTGATGGGACCACAGCTCTGCGAGTATGGAATCACGGCAAACAAAAAAAACGTAGTTTTTTAAGGCAAGTTTAGATTAGTTAGGTTAGGTTGGTTAGGCAGGCTAGGTTCACTTGAACAAGATCAAGGCACAGTTGTCAACGTATTCACCGGGACCAGAGTATTTCGGGGCGAGGTGTAATCCTCTCAAGCGAAAATTGAGTGCATAATTGAAGAACGTATACAGTCTAACGGTATAACGGAAAATCGTCTAACACGAAATTCGTTCAATGGAAAATCGTCTAATGTCCCTTCTACTCTCGCGCTACCACGCTCGCTGCGGCTATACATATAACATCAGAAACCGTAGCTATACTATTGTCCAGTTAGACGTTTATTAGTTAAATTATCCAGTTAGACGTTTATACGATATTCCGTTTTGGAGGATTTGCCAAAAATATTAAGGCAGATATTAGCCTATTATCCCATCGACGATTTTCCAATTAGACTTTCGTTCGACGCCCCAGTATTTCACACCTGTTGCCCATCACCGGGACCAAAGACATAGCCAATAAAAAATGTATCCGAACTAACCGTCCGACTATCCGTCTTTAGCAAGAGGGCCTTAACTACCAAATTTAAAATTTCAGATTTTCGTTCTAAATGTGCTACTATATATAGATTTTCAATACTACCTGAAGAAAAAGCCCTATCTACCTTTATGTACCTTGTTTTCTACGCTAAATCGTAAACCGTCGGATGGCCTCAACAACATCTGAAGCTACCTATCCACGGTAACAATGCTCTACCATGAAATGTAGAGCATTGCGCATGATGTTGGAAGTGCACTTATAATCATCTTCACTGTCTGGCCGAATAACAAAACAAAACGCTGCACCACCTCCACCCCCGCGCATGTCGAAACCTTGAACAGGACAAGGTCATACTCTGCAAGTTACACGGTAAGCTTTTTTAACAGACGGCATCATAATATTATATTTCCGGGAACGATAGACTGATGTATTTTACTGGGTTTGTAGGACGATTAAGCCGCTGTTCGCCACCTGCAAGCAATCCATAGACAAACACACGTTTTCAAAATAAGCTATCAGACTAAATGGGGCGGAGGAGCAGACAACCTTGAAACAAGTCAGGGTCGCCAACCAGCTCCACGTGCTAGATCATGTCCTCTCGCCAAGTTCCAGACTGTTGTTTTCGTTGGTGTTCTTGATTGTATAAACAACAATACAATCCGACAGGTTGCTGAAGGTATAGATTTGCATTGACACCCAAAAGGGTTCCTGAAATAAGTTTTTTGAAAAGGGAAAAAGTGGTGACGCCGGTAAGTGACGTCAGCTAACGACATTCAAATATAAGTTTACCTATAAATACTGGGAAGACAGGCGGGGGTTGCAAAGTTAGAAGACCCCAATCCCCATACCCTGAAAAGACCCTCCTTCCCCCCACCAGGACCGGATTAAGGCCGGGACATTAGGGATTTTCTAAGGGGCTCCCGGCCCTGCTGCAAACTTTTTCAGCTAAACAAAATTTATTTCATGATGTTGGCAATCAAAACTAAGAAAAATAAAAGAATGGGCAGAATAAGGAGAAAATATTCAGCTGCAAAATTCTAAAAGTTAAGACGAGAAGTAATTGACAATTAAAATTTAAAAAAACAAACCTTCTTCCCCTTCCCACAATTTTCTTTCATTAGCCCCTAGATAAGAAGCTGTTTACATAGAAGAGTACTGTGGCGAAGGGGAGGGGGAAGGGGGCACTAAACAATTTTGTCCAGGGCCCCGAGTAACCTTAATCCGGCCCTGCCCCCCACCACTCACCGTTCACGAAACTTTAGGAAAAGGAAACATTTAAAACATTTAAAACATGAACATTTATGACATGATAATAGTCGGACATTTATAGACAAACATCCGTTTTGCAGAATCCCGTTTTGCAGAATAATTTCTTTCAAATTACGTGCCCTGCTCGCGCTACCACGCTCATTGCGGCTAAAACCCTAACTTATCACAAATTACTTCCAATTAGGCTTGCCTCTTTAACTTTTGCAATGTTACATTTTTTGAAGAATATTTAGATTCTACCCTGCGAAACGGGTTTTCTGCAAAACGGGAATTCCCGTTTGAGAATTGAGGTAACCATCACGTGTATAACTAACTATTCTTAAGAGAACCTTCGCATTGACGTATTGACAACCAAGCATTCTAAACAATGATTTAAATTACACGTTTTCCCGTACGTATACGTGCCAGTTTATAAATCAATCGGTCTTATTCTACCACTGCTTGTCTCTGTTAAATGTTTGCCTTTTAAAACCCCATTACATAGAAATAAGGTACTAAATTTCGTGTACAACATAAAATTTTGTCAAATTCGTTTTGGCGAAACGGGATTGCCCCCTGAGGCAAAAGCTGTTAATCTGCTTTCTTTTTGGCAACACGTGATTTGGCGAAACGGGACGTAGCCCTACTAATAATCAAACACGGATTTTGCTGGCAACCATAGTAAATTAATCTTTTTCACTCTTTCTGGAAACCAAATACGCTAAGAAAACATTTATATTGTAATGTTTACTTATTGTATAAAATCAACAAGTCTATAATAAAACAACCATGTCTGTTTTTTATTAATACACAGTCAACACTACACGCGTATTATTTTCAAATTAACATTCAACGTTTTAAAAAGAAATTAATTTTTTATTAAGTTTAGCTTAGCTAACCCGGGAAAAACTTCTAATTTTAAACCTATACATTGTAAAAACATACGTTTATTTTAAAATACATTTTGAAAACAAACACGTTTAGCACACCTAGTGAACATTTTTAGAATTTAGAAGTTCTGGACACACGCTAGTGTGTCGCCGCCAAGTAATAGTAGACATCCGATTATTAAAAAATGATTGTTGATCAAAAAAAAGCGGCCGCACTAGCAGACTGTGTCTTTTAACTGAAACCAACTTATACCTGATTTCAGCAAACTGGTGTAAATTCCCAATGCGGTAGAAATCTTTGCAAATCGTTTGAATCAGGTGTCTTGGGTCCAGTAACAAAGAAAACCTCAACACGAGAATGTGGGAAAGTGTTCTTTAAGGAGAAAATGTGCCCTCAATAACGTTGAATGTTGCTAGTAACTAGCTAATCACCAGGCTCCCATGTTAATACTCATAGGGTATAAAGACACCTCTACAGCTCTTTAGGGAAAGTTGCCAGATCTAAATTTCGGCAGACAGGTAAAGCGTCATATGAGGAAGTGCCTTTTTCTAAAAGGGGGGTTGCAGCTAGAAGCACGTGGCCCTGAAGTGGCTCGTAACTGCAAAATTATTGTTGTAACCATTGTTTGTATTGTCATCCAACCAGGGCCGGATTTAAGAGCTTGCCGCCTATAGGCCCAATCATAATGCCGCTCTTCAGTATCCTTAAAACTTCCCCTCCCCAAAATTTTACGGGATGTTCAATTACCCCCCCAACCTCCATCAAGCACCTTTCTTAATGTGTATGTTCTTTTGTGAAAAATAACTCATGTTTACTAAGCAAAGTAATAAAAAGTAATTTATTTCCGTTGGCCTTTGAACCTAAATTAAGAAATTTTAGGGATTTGCTTACTAGGGCCGATCCCTTTCTTCCATTGCTTTTCCCTGTTTTTTAGTTCTGAGCGCCGCTTATAGTTTCATTTGGTCATGGCTACTCATTTTACTTCGCTATTTTTTTATTTATTTATTGAGCCTAAGAAGCCTGTACGCTATTCGCTCATATTAAACTGCTACTTACGCTATAACACAGACCCCCGCTACAATGCCAGGATACCACAGAATTGGACGAATACAACTACAACCAATGTACCGTGCAGGGGTGTGGGAAAACCGGGGGAAAAACAACATGGCCCATCACCTACCGAACCGTTGAGTGGCCCTGCAGAACCCAATGACCCTGCGTAACACACACCTCCCTGGACCAACATGTGGTGGGACACCCAGAAGCGCCCGTAGTGGATCACCACCTAAATCAGTACCAAATCGCCGGTACCGAGCCCACAAGGGGCAATCTAGTAGAAAGTGGTGAACCGTTTCCTCTCCTCCCCCACACGCACACAAGGCCGACCTGGTCCAGCCCATGCGAGCCCAATACGCTCGGAGCTGTACATGGCCTGTACGAAGACGAGATGCCCAGCTCGCGTCCCATCGAGAAAGGCTGTTAAGAGTGCTCGGGACCGTAGTCGACGGATGCACTCGAAACAGCTGCCGCCCTGTTTCTCCACCAACCCATCTTACACCCCATTCTTCTCTGAAAACCCTCCGCACCACAGGACGTAAGTCCCGTGGGCCCAGGGCTATGACCAGACGTTCCCCCCTGCCCCCCAGCCCAAGTTTCGCAAGACCATCTGCCAACTCATTACCAAAGCTCCCTGAATGACCCTTAACCCACCCGACGAAAGCCGTTTTGCCTTGCACTCCCAAAACGAACAGCTTCCACCCAATCTCATACGCAACCGGGTGAGAACATTGAAGGGAGCGAAAGCTCTTCCGAAGAAAACCCACACCCGCCAAGGAATCCGTCATAACACAGAATTCAGGCAGCCCCAGGTCCATCCCAACATCAAGCGCAACCGAGATTGCAGCCAGTTCCCCCACAAATGCCGACGGGAGTGAAGCAATCGAGTAGCTGTACTCTAACTTAAGTTCTGGGACACACACCCCCACTCCACCCTTGAGATCCACTGGCTGGAAGGAGGCATCACAAAACACCAGGGTACATGTTGGAGGAAGCCACCCCCGAGCACCTGCTTCCAAAATGGAAGACTCTGCAACACCTCCCCAGACCCATGGGGCTGGGGGGTTTACCAAGGACGGGACTGGGAGGCCACCAAGAGCCCCCCCGCGGAACAAGGACGCTCCTGCCCCCGGAGCGCCCAGCAGATCACGAGCTGCCTGAGACAGGGACTGATAATCCAGAAGAATGCGTGCAAGGGGGTCGCCCTCTCCCCTTGCAATTGCCCGTTGACACAGCCTCACCAACAACTCCTTAGCCCGCACATCAACCGGGGACTCACCAGTTTCAACATGCAAGGCATTAACAGGCGTAGACGGCAAACACCCTGACACGACCCGCAGGCCCTCATTTAGAGCCACCTGAACCCCACAGAGAGCCTGTCGCGTGCCGACAAGCACCGGAATGTGAAAATCTACACAAGAGCGCAAATACACTCTATAAAAGGAGACCAATGTGCCCCGTCTTGCCACTGACTTATTGCTGGCTAGGGACTTCAGCACCCCCAGCCTCGCTGCCACTGTCTTCTTGATCGCGGCCACTTCATGAATCCACCGCAGCTGAGGGTCGAGCCAGTACCCTAAGTACCGAACCTTGGCTGACGACCGAACAACAGTGCCATCAACTGTAATTGTCCCATCACACTGCTGGCCTCGACGGAAAATCATCATCTCCGTCTTAGCACTAGATAGCTGCAGGCCCCTAGTGGCGAGAGCCCTGGAACCACCGTTAACCGCAGTTTCCAGGGCTGCAAGGACTGCTGGGAGGTCAGCACCAGAGAGCCAGACTGCAACATCATCCGCATACGCAACTACATTCACAGACTGGCTCAATTCCACTAGGACAGCATTGACGTTCGCTATGTTCGACGTATAACAATCAACATCCAACACAAAGTGACCATACTATGAAAAGTTGGCAAATAACGTAACTTACGTTTTAAAGAAAAAGTCATTGGGTCCTATTAACGTGTAGCATTGATACTACACTCAATTAGTACTGATACGACATTGAGTTGATGGAGAAAAAATGTGGAATTGTTGCTTCCTGAACTATTCGTAGACATTGGAAAAACGAGTCGCTGACAACCTCAAAATCGGTGTACTTGGTACTGTACGGTTACTATCGGTATTACTGATACGAATTTCGGACGCTACCTTTCATCCTCCTACACGGTGACAGCAGATTTGGAAATAGCTTGTTTTGAATCCTAGTCCATTCACTGGGGCGAGGGATAATCGTCTAACTGGAAAGTCGCATAATTGGAAGAACGTATAACGGAAAACAGTATAACGGAATATCATCTAACAGGAAATTCGTATAATGGAAAAGCGTCAAACTGGAAATTCGTATAATGGAAAATCGTCTAATATCCCTGCCTCGCTCGTGCTGCCGCGCTCGCTGCGGCTATACATATAACATCAGAACCGCAGTTAGACGTTAATCCAGTTAGACGTTTATCCATTATACAATTATCCGTTATACGATATTCAGTTTAGATGCTTTTCCAGATTTTTTATTTAGGCAGATTTTAGACAATTATCCCATTAGACGATTTTCGTCCAACGCCCCGTTTTGCGAGCTTGCCGGAAGTTTTTCGAAATTAATTTTAACAATTATTGAAAGGTTATAATGTAGAGTTAAATGGTTAGGATTAATATTATTGCTCTTTTGTAAGTTTATGGAACCCTTTATATATTATAGAACTAATCGGTTAAATGTGTAGTAGCGTACGTAATAAATAATTTAATAAATAATTGGTTTAATAAATAATTGAAGTTATATTTTAGAGGGTTTTTGTGAATTTCTTGTAGATGTATGCAACTGACGTACTGAGGCAGACATAGGCAAATAAAATCTTTCTCAGAAACCATGGCTGAAAACCTAAGATTTATTTGAAATAGTTTTTCCCAAACCCTCAATGTCTGAATCTGGCTACTCACAAAACATTATATATATAAAGGAGCATTTTAACGATCAATTTTTTAAAATCATTAGGCATCAAACTGAAGAGTAGGCATACACACCGTCTACATTAAAGACTGACCTTGTGATGAATGAAAAGAAAAGACAACTGCCCGATTGGGACTCGAACCCAGGACATCCTGCTTACAAACCGGGACCTCTTACCACTGCCCTACCGGGGCAGACCGTGAATGCAGGCTTCAGCCTAGAGCTGTTCAGCCTTTCTCACTGGTGACCTAAAGACCACAAACATATAGAAGAGGGAAAGCAACTTGCTTCTTGGCCTCCAAACCAGTGACGGAGTCAGGACTGAATTGTTTGTGGGGGGGGGGGGGGGCGAGAGAGGGCACATCTTGAAAAAAAGTGGGCCAAGGACATTTTTTTTTTCAAGGCAGCCGTATTAGGCACTTTTATTCCGTTTAATTCAACCGGAGCGTACCGATGTAAGCTTCAATGCAGTTCAATGCATTTTGTAAAATGCGCCCTATAAACATTTAAATTAGGTGACACAAAATTTATTTATTTATCTATTTATTATTGGTGTCGGCCAATAGGATTACAGATTTTTTAAGGCCCAAGCGGCAGATGTCAAGTGGAAGATACCACCATGATGACAGTCGTTTTTTGCCGCAGGACGGAGGAAACCGGAGTACCCGGAGTACCCTCATGCAACGGGCGGGAAACAACCGGAGAAAAACCCGTACATATGCACTTCCCTTCACTAGGATCGAACCCGGGTCTGTGAAAAGCCAGAGATGTGCAGCTGGGAACAAGACCAAGACGCCTATCGAATCTGACGAACCACCCAGCGCACCCACCCCCGTGTCCCAGGGGGGGGGGGGGGGGAGGCATGGCCCACCCCTAGCGCCGTTACTGCTCCAAACAAGAAATAATACATGCAAGAAATCACAAGGTAAAGGTTAAACGAAGCAAGCAGCATGCATTAAAGACCGTTTGCAAACTGTTTTGCTTCGTTTAACCTTTTGTAATTCACTTTTTTTTTTTATTTAGGCGTAAAATTTTAATGTAGCCTGTCTCGTGTTGATCCAGTTATCAAGAATATAAGCATACTTTGACAAACAGAGCGTTACAGCAAAAAACTCTTCGAATGAAAGTTAACAAGTGTCAAATGTGTGATTTGGAATTTAGTTGCATTTCTTGAATGGCTATACTTTCTTCCACATTATGCTTTCAGAAAACTGACTGTATGACGCCACGTTTCCTGCCGCTACGAGTACAAAAAACATGTAAATATCCCACTCGTAGACTGTGACAGTAACTGTGTAGACTCTACAAGTGCGATATTCACAAGTTTTTGCATTCGTAGTGCAAGGAAACGTGGCATCATACAGTTAGTTTTCTGAAAACATAATGTGGAACAGACTATAGCTGAGCGCAGTTTGCTTACTACAAAAATAAACGAAAAAGTAAGCAAACCAAAAAAAAAACCGCATTTTTGTTTGTTTATTTAATTGTCTCGGATTTTTCTTTTTGAAAAGACGATTTGGAACGAAGGCAAACTAAATCCGTTTTGGTTAGCAGTGGCTGAAGTTGATGATTAGGCCTAAAAGTGATTTTTCTTTTGTCGTATTATTTCCAATGGTGTAAATAATTTTTTTTTCTGGAGAGGGGAGGTATTTTTTTACGCCACTCCCCTTTAAGGCCCTCTGCTAGAAAACGCATGACCATTTCGCATTAACTAAAATCAGCTAAAACGAATTTTTAAATACCGATGGTGACAGGCTAATAGAAATATATAGGGGTAGCCTATCTAGCGAATAAAACGGCCAAGTCAGTTTTGAGTTTTGCCACTATAGTTTGTTCCACATTATGTTTGCAGGAAACTGATTATATGACGCCACGTTTCCATGACTGCAAAAACATGTGGATATTACACACGTAGACTCTACACAGTTACTGTAGTGGGATATTTACGTGTTGTTTGCACTCGCAGTGGAAGGAAACTTGGCGTCATGCATTGAGTTTCCAAGAAAAAAAAAAACTTTAGTTGCTTCCTAACAACGACTGTGACAACAAGAAACATCATTGTTGTATTTAACACGTAACAATTTTCATTAAGTTTTATCAAGAATTTATAGGCGTGGGGAAGAGAATTTATAACTCTAAAAAGTACCTATTGAAACGTGTTACATTCATTCCTGTTAGTTCCGTCCGAGTTTTCAGAGGGCGCCACGCGTTCCATTTGGTGATTTTTATTCATTTTTCAGCTCAAATCTAAAGTAAACTAAATTACAACTAAGCTAAACTAAATAATAATTATATACAAGCTGGTTTCGTTTAGTTTAGTTTAGGCTGAAAACTGAGTAGAAATTCCCACATAAAACTCGTGGCGCCCTCTGTAAACTTAGACGGAACTAATAGGAATGAATCTAAGACGTTTCAGGATGGGTCTCTGTCACAAATTCTCCTCCCCAACCCTATAAATACTTGGTG
>JAHWFP010244885.1:0-29996 GCA_023313725.1 Lithobius niger
GGGGGGGGGGGGCAACCCATTTCGCCCCAACCCCAGGTGAATCACTGACTGTATGGGAAAGCCCATAAAGGTTTACTAAAAATGCCATAAATACCGTAGAACAAGTTGAAAGTAGTGCTTACGGCAAAGCAATGAAATATCAATAAGAGTATAAAGGTCCTTGACCTTGATGCGATGACCATGATGTATAAAGTATCATGGTCATCGCGTTGCTAACTATGAAGGAAACACCTTTGCTACCACATTTATTTTTCATGTACGGCGGAGACGTCACGTAAACGCATCCCCGTGCTGAAAGTGTAGTCTTTATACGGTTAATCTGAAAACCCAAACAGTCCCTGTGGGTTAATTTTGATAACCCTCTCTTTTTTTTCCTTTTTTTTTTGATAATCACACTTTTATTGGGTCTGCACTACCCCTAATCCACCAAGTGACAGGTCCACCAGTGACGTAATGACCGACTTTCATAACTACACAAAGAAATTCAACTAGCACAACCCATTGTAAAACGAACGTAAATAGGCACATTTGCGACTGGCGACATATTCCCGTACCAACACGGAAAACAAACAAAAAATGCTGTAAATTAAGCCTAACCAACCAGGCAGTCCCGAAGGTACGAAACTAGGCTACCGACACTTTGAAATTAATACACCTAAACACCCGAGTCAAGTTCATAGTGCATTTTATACTCTAATCTTATTTAAACTAAAGTAGAAAAAATACGGCCTCACCTTAAACACAAAATTCGATAATGGGAGAGTAAAAAAAGACATCTTTTCGTTAGCTCTGATTTTCCTAGATAGGAAGTTTCTAAACCGGAAGTTTCCGTTCTGATTTTTACATCAGTCGTACGTAAAAATTCTTAAATTCATTATAATTCACAAACAAAATTTGCGTATAAAATTTTTTTAAAACTCCAATAAATCCATAGGGTGGAGGGAAAAATCACTCGCACTACTTGCTCGTGAGTTTTCCCCACCCCGTCAACATTGACTGCCCGTTACTCGCAAACGAGCAATTGTTGCCGGTTAACCGTCTATTCCTCATGGATATCTGTGACTTAATGCAACAATCCTGCTCGTCGGAATTAAATCTGTGAATAAAAGCGTGTGCTATGGGCAGAGTAAAACTCCTGTAAATAACTTTGAAGGAATAATTCTAGCAGTGAAGCAAACGGCCCTTGAAGCAAAGCTATAGGCTCGTATTTGTTGTTTTGTTTTGTAATGTAACGTAATTCAAGGCCTAGTTCTTTTTGGATGGGAGTGTGTAATCCTTTCAGACCTGCTTTAACCACGGACATCTTGTAATAATTTAAGATGTGTTGAGGTTTTCAGACTTTCGACAAACCCGTTTTTACAACATTTCGCAGCTAGGTGTTGATTTATATACAGACTACCCTTCCTTAGCTTGATATTTCTTGTTGACCTCTCTGTAGCTTTACATCATCCGTTTGGTTGCGAATTGTGGGCTAGTCTTCAGTAGGCTATTTTAAAGCTCTTTCACTGATGAAGTCATACCCGAAGTTGGAAGCCGGGTTGTTTTTTTTTTTTGGGGGGGGGGGGATGGGCGCAACTAGGGGAGGGTTTTTGTTTAAGGTTAGTGTGGTGACCAACTGTATATTATCTTCAGGTTTTCTGCAAATAGGGAATTTACACCAGTAGGCTCGAATCAGGTTTAAGCGCGTTACAGTTAAAAGACACAGTCTGCAAGTGGCCGCTTTTCCACTTGGCGGCGACACATTAGCGTGTGTCTAAATACATGGCTCTTTTCTGAGAGTTTGCTTTAAAGATAGTATTTGACTTACAAAATCCAAAGACCATAAAATCATAAAATCACATCAGTTACCAAAACAACTGATATCTACACAAAAGTCAACACCGAAAATGTTTTAAAGCTCAGAAGTAAAGCTTCAGCAAGGTTACAACCAAAAACGTAATGAATCCAGAACATTGAAAATAATTTTAAAAAATCACATTAGGCGCAACTACCAAAAGTCACGATATCTCGACAAAAAACAATAAACTGTAAGTAAAAAATCCGCCAAGTTTCAGCCATTGAACGTCTGTGAAATCAAAAACGAGCCAAGTTTCCACGCATCAGACTTACAACGCAACTTTGAAACTTGACGCATTGCAAACCTTTCATTTGGAAGACTCAAGATGCACAACCACCATCCAGTTACGCGCTAGGTCATTGTTGTTGTTATCGTTGCTGTTTCATTATTGTTTCAAGCAAAATAACAAACCCTTGCGGCCTTGCAGTGCTGGAAACACCGGTTCTCGTCAGATCCCCGAAGTTAAGCAGCATTGGGCTAGATTGATACTTGGGTGGGTGACCGCCTGGGAATCTGGCTGTTGCAGACATAGGGCCTTAGGGCTTCGGGCATATGACCAGGAGTGGTTAACGCTCGTTAAACCCTTTAACCCTTTAACCTTTAACAAACCCTTAATGTAGAAACGATCAGTCGATCAATCAGGACAATCCATCTGCTCTCGGTTAATAAAAACTATTTTCGAAGTGCTAAAACTCGTTAAAAATCGCGGAGGTTCCGATTTTCGTAACATCAGGAAGGGTTCACTAACAACAGTGTTATACGCCACGCTAACAACTAGAGTGTAACACGCTATTCTGCAGTAGTGCAACAAAGCACACCCGTCAGAGTTATAAAAATGAATACAGCAGCGTCATGTGACGTCATATTGGCTACAAGAGAGATAGCTGCAAGGGGCACTAGACTGAAGTGGAGAGTTAACAACGGCACTTCTAGTCAAGGCAGTGCTTTGAGAGCGGCTTTCATAGGCTTAAAAAAACGTTGTTTTCTCCAATCTCTTATGCTACTAGGTTGTAATCGGAAAAGAAAAGATTCCATTTGCTTAAAAATGTCAGCAACTGCTAACAAATCGACAAAAATCGCGCGTTATACCCGCTCTAACAGCATTGGCTTCAGTAAGACGCCCTTCTTTTCCCCCTCCAGTGACCCTTGCAGCTATCCCAGTTACTGGCTCCAGCATAGTGTTATATACAATAATACTACGTTGTGTCACTGCCCTACAATAAATTGATTTTACGTAATTCAAACAAAAGATATTGTGACAAAAATCATTAACATTATTTCTATAAAATTCACTGCAGTCTTTTTTCGAAAAAATAAGACCGCCGAACCATTCGCGTGAAAAAAAATTTCGCCGCAATGTGCCAAGTTTTAAAGTTGCGTTGTGTGTCTGATGAGTGGAAACTTGGCTCGTGTTTGATATCACAGACGTTCAATGGCTGAAACTTGGCTGGTTGTTTGCTTACAATTTATTGTTTTTGTTGCGATGTTTTACTGTAGTAATTACTAAACTGCGTTTAATACAATCACTTATATATTTAATTCATTTCAATGAGACAAACATATGTTTGTAACACTAAGGAGCAGCTGTAATTTACAAGTCAACACAACGTATGTGTAAACCCATTTTGAATAGAAAACAGATTATACACATTACATGCCGTATATAAGCTAATCAAACTTCTATTATTACGTCGAAACGGCTGCAAGTATGCTTGAGTTTAACTGAAAGTGGTTGGTAATTTAAATGTAAGGGTGTATACGGGTATTGGCTGGTGAAGTTCCATGTTAGCTCTAAATTATAAGATGGTCTTATTTTTACCAAGAATACCGAACCGTCGTTTGCAGGTTTTGTTTTAACTTCTGTGATAATATTGTACATATTAAGTGCAGTATATTTGCAATTTAACTGTAGTTAAACTCGAATATTTCTGCAGTATTTGTCCATACAGTTTTCAGCTGGCCTATCTTAAAAACCAGTTTTGAATAGAAAACAGATTCTGCAGTATGTATGTTAATGAAACCGCTATTATTACGTAAAAACGGTTGCATGTAAGTGCGTTCGCCTGAAAGTAGTCGTTAATTTAAGTTAATATGCTTAGTAACGGCTTACCTAACCTTACGCATTTTTTAGTGTAAGATTTTCGCTGTTGTGCTAGTGTGGTTCCCTTTCCATAACAATTGTGCAACCACACCACAAATCTTTCACCACCACGAACACAATTTCATTGCCAACACCATATCACAATTCCATTACTGGTGACACTTACGGTGGAGAGATATGGTAAGGGGTAAATTAACCCAGGGAAAAGCGAAACCCGAGGTGGTTGAACCCTGGGGGTTTTGGGGAAATCCCCAGGGATTTTGAAAAGTTAAAAGTGGTGAGATATGCTCTTGTGCAAGTCGAGGGGAAGGAACCCCTGGGGTTTTGGTTAAAACACCCTCAGATACATAACTCACTACATCATTTTCCCCTGGGATATTAGAGGGTGGTATATTTTCCCTAGCGGTTTCTACTCTATACTTCCTCGGGGATTCAGCATAAAATCCCCGGGGTTCGACCACCTCGACTTTTTCCTCCCCTTCTGTGTTCCCCCTGACCATAGCTCACCTTTTTGTACCCCAGGGTTTTTTCACCCAGGGAAAACGAAAACCCCCAACCATATCTCTCCATTGTTAGTGAAAGAAACTCGAACCAAAGAACCCGAACTTGAGGGCTCGGAATTTTTGTTGGTACTAGGATATAGCCTCTCGCGCTACCAGGGGCGCCCACAGGAGGGGAACGTGAAGGTCATGTCCTCGACTTTTTTTTTGGGGGGGGGGGGGGCCCGACAATAATCAAGCCAGCGAAGTGTGTATCATCAATATCCTCACAAAACGAATGATATATAAGTTCGTCTTATTAAGAGCAAGCCAACGAGGCACACTAAATAGATATAATTATAATTTCATGCTGATCAACAGTGTGTTTTATCACATTTTCATATCCACTCATTTTTTCTCCAAAATCCCCATTCTAACTTTCGAAAAAGTGTGTATTTCATTGCATGAATAGTTGGGGCCAAATAATCATGCTACGAAATACACAACTTTTCCGAAATTTGGGGGGGGGGGGGCCCCAAGGGTAGGAAATTTTGGGAAAAAAAACAGTGGAGAGATATGGTCCGGGGTTTTCGTTTTCCCTGGGTGAAAAAACTCTAGGGTTGCAAAAAGGTGAGCTATGGTCAGGGGGGAAACAGAAGGGGAGGGAAAAGTCGAGGTGGTCGAACCCCGGGAATTTTGTGCTGAACCCCCGAGGAAGTATAGAGTAGAAACCTGTAGGGAAAATATCCCACCCTCTAATATCCCAGGGGAAAACGATGTAGTGAGTTATGCATGCGAGGGTGTTTTAACCGAAACCCCAGGGGTTCCTTCCCCTCGACTTGCACAAGAGCATATCTCACCACTTTTAACTTTTCAAAATCCCTGGGGATTTCCCCAAAACCCCCAGGGTTCAACCACCTCGGGTTTCGCTTTTCCCGGGGTTAATTTACCCCTTACCATATCTCTCCACCGTTCATAGTGTTGGGGAGGGGGGGGGATGGGCACTCCTGCGTGCTACCGATACTACTAAAAGCGCACCAATCTAGACGGTGTCCATACAGACTGCTTGGTGCACGGTTTACCGCGAGCACTGGGGCGTCAGATTCAAAAGGCGTCTTGTTCCCGGCTAAGCAAGTGGAATCTTCATTTTCCAATTACAACCTAGCAGCATAATGGATTGGGAAAAACAACGTTTTTTTTTAAGCCTATGAAATGCGCTCTCAACGCACTGTCTTGACTAGAAGTGCCGTTGTTTAACCCTCCATTTTAATCTAGTACCCCTTGCAGCTATCTGTCTTGTAGCCAATATGACGTCACATGACGCTGCTCTATTCTATTCGACTACTACACTATTCATTCGTTCCTGTAAATTCTTACAAGCATCTCCTTACGACGATCGCAACTGTTCAAACTTCCAGTTTTGTGTTTTCCCTCCCGATGATTTAGCATAATATGAAACCTATTGCTCAGTCGTACACCACACCACCACCGTAAATCTATCAAACGCAGCTATATTTGGTGGACAACTGAAAGTAAACTGGCGTAACGACCCACCCACTAATTTTTCGTCTACCTACCTTTAAGAGCAGCGTGGTTCTATCCGTCTTCCTCGGTCGGTTCCCACCAAAGCACTGGTTCACCTGACTGCCTTGCTCGGTCGTAGGTGTGAGCATTCGGGTCAAGGTCGGATCGGCAGCACCCAGCATCCCAAGCAAAAGATCCAGCCACGCAGCCTCCTTAAAATAAAACGAAGACACCCTTGATCTTTTTCGAACGCAACACAGATGCTCATCTTCACTGAACACCATTTAAAATTAATAGTAAGGTTGCTGCTAGGTCCGGTGTGACACGAGGATTATGTGGGTTAGTAAGTAGCCTAATTGGTAGGCTAGTCCGTTTTACTTGTTGAGCCACATAAAATCTCCTCCCGCACGCATGTGTATTTAGGTTCAGGAAGCGGAAATTTTAGGGACGCACAAAAGAAAAAATAATGTGGAACTAACTACGCTTTCTGGTATCTAATTAAAAAGGAAATAAAAAAAGTGTAGAAGTTAAAAGACAAAATGAAAAAAAAAAAGAGATATTAACACTGTTAATGAGGAGGGTAAGTCAGGAAGTGTTTCTTCTTAAATTAATTGGATTAATTACGTCCGAGAAAAAAATTTGTTAAACGACACATTCATAACTGGGTATACAATAATTTTATGGAAATGTGTGGCTTAGAAAGCACTAAAAAATACTCGTAAATTCAAAGGAAGTAAATAACAGACTTTTACTTTTGAGAATCGAGGTTGTGAATACGAACACCGAAGGAAGGAAATAACAAGGAACATAAAAAAAAAAAGAGTAGTTAATAAAAGTGAAATGTGAGGTTAAGGCACAGTAATAAATAAACATAACTCTCTGTTTTTTCATTCGAGCAGGCGTGATTAGAATGGTTAAACTACAATTTTTTGCATGCAGATTGAAGAAACTTATTAGGGCAAAGAGACCAGGGACATTTTTCTGGAGCGGCAACTCATCATTTTTTGGGGGGGCGCCCGCCCCTCCCCCCAAAATGCATATTTTTACAAATTCGTAAGTGATACTTTGTACGTCGTTGCCTTCCTACCCCCACCCTTCCCTACCCATCCTAACTGTCAAAACAGGAGAGGAACCTCTGTCCTGCATTATTCTGCTGGAGAGAAAGGAAGGTGATAAAGTCAAACTGGCGTGTATTTCTTTCCTTGCTCAAGATTATTAAGATGTTGCTTGTGCTTGCAGTTCACATATTTGCTTGGAAAAGAAATCAAATTTTTTTTTAAATATTCGGAAAAAATATACCATATGAATGTTTGGCTCTAATTAAACCCCCGCCAGCCGTGTCTATGGTGCGGAGCAGCGTTTTCGTGGCTTGTTTCGTGACTCCCAGTTGTTGGTTAGGGACAGCGATGACAGTGACACACTGGTATGCTGCCGCCAGTCTATCACCGAGACCACAGTTACTGGCTTTTAAAGCAACATACCGCCTGCCTTATAACCTTCCGCCTGCCTCACAACACCCACGCGACGATCACATCCGCGTATTTACCACAGCTAAGGTCAACTGAGACGGTAGATTCGTTCCTCGCAGCGAAAAACGAAGCTACTGTCTCAACTGCATTGCGCCTAATAGTCCAGCCAGCGTGAACCCATTGATCGTGTCGTCAAAAACCGGAATGATTCTTTTATTTTAAAATCACAATTTATAATTTTCTAGAATAGTGTCTGATAATTTTGCTTCGGCGATCTATTGAAATAATTAATTTTAATTTTTACTGCATTAGCCTTCTAGATTTTTGGTCTCATAGTAATTACTAGCATTAGCCTTCTAGATTTTTGGTCTCATAGTAATTACTAGCAAACTATTAAAATTAATACTGCGCACACACAGCTAAAACTTCCAAGGTCATTGTAGGCGCGCGTTGCATCATTTATGTTCGGGACGAACGTAAATAAAGTTCGTAATATTCAACAGAAAATCTTCTAGACGCCACATTTTAAAACGGATTTTTAGCAAGGGAAAGACTAACGGTAAGTAAATAGACCTTTGGGGCCGTACTTGATGTGGAGGATCGAGGAAAATGGCGCTGGGAGGTATATCCCTTTAACTAATTGTTGCACGGAAGAAAATCGGACGATGTTGAAGAATCATCTTGTATTTATTGAAAGACGGATCAAGAATTGCAGTTACAACGGCAATCAATATTTACAGCAGAAAAGTAGCAGTCAAACACCAGTGATGTAAATCACAAACAGTTTAACGTATTGCAGGGAACATGTCGGAGACATACACAATGTTTCAGCAATTTAGAAAGATTTCGATTTTTGAATTACTACTTAAACACTTTAATCCGTAAGGATTCAAGCGTCATTTACATTTAAACCACAAGGTTCCAAACAGCACTTCCTGTGAGATACATTAAAAAAATGTTAACATTAATAATCAATACAGCAAGTCCTTGAAACCGCATAGAACATGCATGCATTACTATATAGTAGTAACAAACACGCTGGATTGCCCAAGACTGCAAACGTAACGATAGACTGACTACACTACTGCCTAAAGCTCAAAAACCAGTAGATAATGTTAAAGTTTTAATACCGCTAAAGTGCATAAATCTGTATCTAGACACACGCTACCACCAAGCAACAGTAGATCATCCCATTGTAGACATCCGATTGTTAAAAAAATGATTGTTAATGAAAAAAGGCGGCTCACTAGCAGACATGTGTCTGATAACTGGTTAAGCAACTGAAAGCATATTTTAGCATGTTAGGATAAATCCCAATGCGACAGAAATGTTTCAAATTGTGGAAAATGTAAGGGGAAGGGTCAAAGATTAAGAAAAACTAAAATTTAAAGGCTGAGTGTCCACCAATCATAGAGAAAAAGATGCGTCAATAACGTTGTTTTTATCTTACTGTCTACTAATAAGATTTTTCCCATATTAAATCCCATAGACTTTTTGCTCATGGCTAGCGCAAAATTGAGACATCCTACGTAGCTGAACTTTTGCACATGCATGGTTAGCTGAGCATGATCCTTTTGTTGGTTTGGGGGTTGTAGGGGTCAGGACACATGCGTGGGAGGGTTTTGAAATTTGTCACCGGAGAATTTAAATTTCGTTTCTTTTCCAAGTTGCAACCAAAGATTTTAAGCAACAATGGCTTGAACAATCAAGACTGGTCCTTAGATTTACTGTAAAAGCCTGGACGAACTAAAAACTGAACTGTAACGAAGGACAAAATAAAGAAACATTAACGTTGCCGTGGATTGCGTAAGAATAAAGGGATGCACGTTAGATGATGGTTACGCAACAATACGAGCATCCACGAGCTAATAGGTTTTTTTGTTAATAACCCCAAAATAAAATGCTTCGCGTTCTGCTGTTTTAGTAACAGCGACCTACGGGGGTGTCTGCATGACTAAATGTGAACGAAATCTTGAAAAATTAAGGGGAAGGTGCAGGGATAAGCAAAACAACTGAAGGATGCGCTGATTGAGTGAGCGAAGCGAACGAAATCGGCGATTGTCAGCTCGTAAGTGCAAAAATAGGATTGAAGCATCTTAAACAGACGGTGTAACCTTATGTACGTTCATAGTCCTATGAAAGTTGTGATATCCACCCAAAACCTTGGCGGCCTTTCCCTGGTTGAATGATATCACGAAACCTTCAAAGGCCGACCATTTTTGGAAACTTGGCGGGTTTTTCTACCAGTTTTGGTTTTGCGTGGATTTATTACTCTTCAGCAAACAGTCATGTTGGGTAAATACCGTAATAATTACTTACCTTCCAGAACTGCACGTGAAAGAAAACCACAGTTTTAAACCAATGTATCCATTACAGAACGAATGTAAAAAAATAACTAGTTGCTATACCACAATGATCCAGAACTCAGTATGCTTACAAAAGTACCAGGGAGGGGGTGAAAACGTTGGGTAAAAAGACTGCAACCTGATGATTTTAATATAAGATCAACTACCAGTAAACTAGATTAGTTGGAGCACAGACATTGAAGGCCAGAACAACAACATATCACGAACCAATGGCTGCCATCATGCTTATAAGTAGCGATCTCTATCACACGACCCCACAAAGGGAACTGACTTCTGACTTCCGCCGATCCATGATTGTAAATAGATGTTTTTTATCTGGGTGTGTTGTCACCAGGATTTGGACTTTCAAGGTGTTTGTGCGTCCTATCTTGGAATATGCTACACCTGTATGGTCTCCCTACCTGGCCAAAGATATTGACCTCTTGGAGAAAGTCCAGCGCCGTTATACAAAATATCTCCCTGGATTCCAGGAAATTGTTTACCGTGAAAGACTTGTAAGATTGGGTCTGGAGTTGCTTGAACTGCGACGTATAAAAGCCGACCTCGTACTTACATACAAAATACTTCACAATTTAATCGGCATTGACCTTCCGTTTTTCGATCCTGCACAACTCCTTATTTGTACATGCGGTCACGAGTGGAAGTTGGCCATACCTGCATCAAAACTTGACTGTCGCCGGCATTTCTTCTCGATTCGAGTGGTTCCTATTTGGAACACACTCAGTGTAAAGACTGTGTCTGCACTGTCAGTTTCGACCTTTTGTAGGTTGCTTGACGAGGAACCGCTTCACGTTTTTCTGAAACGTCCTTTACTCCCGGACACCTAATGGTTTTTTTTTCCTCACCAGCAACCCCCCCCCCCCCTTCCCTTTGAGAACTGTGTTGTGTCTTCTTAAAATATGTCATTTTAAAAAATTTTAATGGCATATAGGCCGCTTGCGGTTGTCCCACCACCCTGTTTTTTTCAGGTTGGCTTTTATTGTATATATACATTTTTTAATTATTATTTTTTTAAATGTTGACAAATCCCACTTTGTGGGTGCTTTAGTTTTTAGTATTCACCGTAGCATACAATTTTTTAGCATTGTTTATATTTTGTATTTATGCAGCATCATTTTGGTCCTTTTAACATTTTCCTCACCCATCCCATGTCCTGCACGTTTGGCAATGCCATCGGGGGCCTTTGAGTCCCTGGCAGGTCTAACCTTGGTGGTAAAGCATTCGTGTCCCCAAACCTCTTACCATCATCCATTCCTTGGCCGTATATTGTACACTGTATTTCCATTTAATTGCGGCTGGCTGTCAGTGACTCCCCAGTCCTTGCTAGACCCGTTGCTATCGCAACAAATATTAGTATTATTATCATTAAACCTGGATTCAGGGCTGTAACAAAAACTGATTAGTGCTCTACCAATTAGTGTAGAGCCATGAGTGACTTTCCACAGGACTACCAAAACAATTGCCATGGAAAAAATTAGTCATTTTCACAAAGACCAGTAAGTGTTTAGCTTTCATCCTACACACAATGGGAAGCAATGAATTTTATGCCAATACTAAACAAGTTCTAAACAAATACTGAAGAAATCCGACGATTTAAAGACAAATGTTTCACAGACATTTAACAAGGTTAACGCTGCAAATTCCTAATGATACCATTGTACTACTCCGGTAATATGTCCTCTTGAGCACGTAGTACAAAGGGCGAGCTCTACCCTTAACTCACACCGCATTGGAAGGTTCACAGGTGCACCCGACAACTTATGAGTGGTTTATACGCATAACACACAAGTGCGTCGCTTAACCATATAGCTGCAAGGTATTTTATTACACCAAGAACATAACGTTTACTCCACAGGTTACACAAAACTCGTAACTTTAACACAAACCACACTGACAAAACAGGGTTAAATTTATGTTTAAGCTACTTACTGAATTTTACAACGAAGGTTCCTTGAGTTGTAACTACAACATACTAATATTAACTCTAAGTTAAAGTTAAACAACTAGCAACAGTTATTTAAAAATCCAATATCGGGAGGGAGATTCCTTTTTCCCAAGGCAGGATGGTGCAAGTTATTAGCTTTCAAACAGGCCGGAAGAGGCTCACTGTCAAGCAATTCAGCCCGTTCTACGAAGTCTGGACTTATGGCAGCGCCATGACCAGGTGGCACTGCTTCAAGGTAAAAAACCTAGGCTGGTTGAACCTTATGGGAACAGTCTTTAAGAGACTCAGCTTGTTTGCCTTTAATAGTCTTTCCTGTCTGGCATTTCTTGATATCAGTACGAGCACTAGGCTCATTAGAGTTCGTCTCATTTTTTCCAGATTTACAGTGTTCATCTAATACTGGTGGAATTCGCTAGCCCTGTACTTTCAACATTCCGTTTCCTATTAGACATTAACTTATTCTTATGTTTACCCATAGAGTTTAAAATCCATAGATTTAACACCAAGAATAAAATCAACTCCATCACCAATACCTTTACAAACACAAGTTATTAGCATCAAACCATATGTCATATTCAAACCTAGATTTACTTGGATTAACTCTACACGGTTTATTGCTTAGTGCATTTTTACCAGTTTCTTTAACTTAGGCCAGTTACTGACAAGTTTTTCAGACACGATATCAATGGAACGTCCTGTGTCCATTAACACCAACATAGACATCTTTCTAAGTTTACTAGTACAGATTTGTTTATTTATCTATTTTTTCTTTTAAAACTAAAGCATGCATTGACATATTCAGGGTTGGCTATGCCTTCCTTAGCTCGTAAATAGCAGGGTGGCTTCTGGCCAAAAACAAAAGGAATTGTTCAATTTGAAGGAATTGTTCACAATGAACGCAATGAACGAATTGTTCACTTTGTGTGAAAAGCATGCACTTTTGCATGAGTGCTTATAAAGGGTCATGGAAACAAGTGTAGCTATGATAGCAAATTCAAAACCCCCATTAAGGGATAGGAGTGGTGTAACCTACCCCTCCCCCGAACAGCATAAAGTGACGTATAAATTGTTCGTAGCTTTGGGCGAAAAATATGAAAGTTAGTATGGATGCACACGAAGCGTAACTGAAAACAAGTAGCTATGATAACAAGTTCAAATCCCCCCTCCCTCAGATTGGGGCTACCCCCTTCCCTAATAGCGTAAAATGGTGTACAAATTGTTCACTTTGTGCGAAAAGCATGGACGTTGGTAGGAATGCATCTTAAAGGCAACTGGAAATAAATAGATATGATAGTAAGTTCAAAACTCCCCCAAGGGAGGGTGTAGGGTTGGCTTTCCCCCCCCCCCCCCCCAACAGTATAAAGATGTATAAACTGTTCACTTTCTGCGAAAACCATGAAAATTGTATGGGTGCACAAGAAAGGTAATTGGAAACAAATAGTGATAGCAAATTCTAAAACCCCTTATCCACGATAACGGATTTTAGTTTAAAAAAAAACATCCGAAAAACCAGACTTAAATCTAAATAATCTAAATTAAATCCGACTTAAGGCCGCACAAATCCAACCAAGTTTTGTACAAAAATGGGAGCAAAAATTAAAGAAACAACACTTTTAAATCCAGTTTAAATCCAACAAATCCGGATTAAATCCACATACATCCATCAAATCCTGAAAAATCCAACTTAAATAAAAAAAAAAACATTCAATTTAGCTCTAATCAATCCGAATTAAATCCGCACAAATCCGACCAAGTTTGGAACAAAAATGCGAGCACAAATGAAAGAAGTGGCGTTTTCATTCCAGTTTAAATCAAGCAAAACTGAATTAAATACACGCATATCGGACAAATCACCTAGGTCACCTAGACAAGACAAAACATTGATGAGAATGAAACTAAACACATCTAAGCTAATAAATCCATTCATTACGTCAGATAGAGTGGAAACAACTTTACGACAGTTTATCAGTAATTAAAGTGTAAACAAGTAACGTCATTTACAACATGGCGGCCCTATTAGAACAACTGAGTTGGTGGGCCTCCCACTTTGTATTTTTATGTTTACTTCCCCTCTTTTTATTGTAAGCATTGTGCACACCGAATGGATTCGTTATCTTAGTGTATGTTTAACATCACTCTCTCCAATGTTATCTCTTATCTAGGTGACCAAGGCACGAAGATATTGTGCTACTAATTAATCGTTTACTTAATCGTAGCCTAGTTAGTTTTTACGCCTTTTCAGTGGGCCACACTCCACCATTCACCAAACACCAATAACGGAAGCCAAGTTTCCAAAAAGGCTCGGCCTTAGAAGGTAGTGATGTCATTCCACCAAGAAAAGGCCTTCAAGGTTAATTCAGTTGACCAGACAACTTGGCATATTGCCATCGTATTTAATTTCTTTTATTTTATTTTCATTTCTAAGCCTTTGCATCGTTAAGTATTTAATTGCCAAGCCACAAGGTAGTGTAAGTAACTAATCCAATTTTAACACTTAAAAGGACTTACCTTCTCACTAATTTCGAGCATCTTGCTAATATGTTTAGTTATTTTCTTAGCTGTTTAGCTATTTTCCAAAAAGCAATGTTTTATCAAAAGTGATGCTTTTTTACTTTTTTTAAATAAAAAGTATTGACTGCCCAAACAGCTTTTGTGACATTTACATAGGTAAGGGCGCGTTTACACAACGACTCGCCTTTGGATTCTCGCAGCTGGAATTTAATCACGATTGCAAAGGTGTCGTTGCCGTGGTAGCAAATCTACCTGGTTTAGCTAAATCCGATATCGTTTGAGTAAATGCTTGAAATCTTATAATTCGTCACAGGACGGTAAAGAATTCCTCCTAACAAAACAATTTTTCCAATCGCTTCTAAACTCAGTTACTGACTCGTTTCGTTACGAGCTGGCAGCGCTAAAACCGCTGCCACGTTGGAATTTCAGATGATTTCTAGCTTCTAGCTGCGAGAATGCAAAGTCGAGTCGTTGCATAAACGCGCACTTGAGAGTGGCAAAACCATTTCTTTCGAGAGGAAAATGGAAAATGAATACCTTTGCAACATTTTCACACATCTGAAGTAATGTTGCAAACCTGAACCGTACAGGAAATCCAACCGGGAGGAATGTACCTTTAAGTGATTCTGTATGCCCAACAACACTGTATGATAGAGCGGGAAGGAGTCGAATACTGTTTCCACATAAGTGAAATATCAGGCTGCTAGTGTGGTTTACTTTCATGTACACATAAATGAAGAGAAATGAAACTGCAGTAAGAAAATAACTAAACATACTCCCGTCCTAGCATACACAGTGGGTTTCAATGTAGTCCCTGGACGCTAAGACGGGATTTTGTTTATTTCCTTGCATGTACTGGTTGGGAGTTTTTGGTAATTCGTACAGTCTACAAAGTATTACTCTACGGTGATTGATTGTAGCTTTTGTTTTGTCATTATTCACTTTCCGTTGTACTAATCTTTAACTCGGCACTTTTTGTACTCAAGCAACGGTAATGACTGTGGTCCAAAAAATGTGGGCAGAATTTTTTGAAATAAATATTATTATTGTAATTAGTAATTTACTTCATTAGTCAACGGACAAGCCAAAAAAGACTGAACAAACAAAAATTCCAAGTTTCGTTATTTGTTCATACTGATTATCAGCGAGATACAACATAGTGAATCAAAGTTATTAAAGAAGAGGACAACATGCCAAATTGTCTGGTTAAGCTGTCTGGTTAATGGGTTACTTTATTAGGCTGACGCTTTTTGGAAACTCATTGGCAGCTTCTGTTAAGTCTTTATTGGTTTTGATTTGGAGATCACAACTTTAATAGCACCAGGATCGCACGAAACATCACTACACTTTCATTACACTTTCATTGGGGAAGGCGGTAAGTCCATCAATTGCAAAGCTTCTTGAAAGCCATCCGCCGACCTAGCCATTGTCAACAGTAAGTCCTTTGCTTGAAGAGTTTTTTTGAAACTGTTAACCGTGGTAATGTTCCGTATCCTTAGCTAACTTTCTTGAAAACTATTGCTCCGAATTGATATGTCGACAGGGCTCTACCAACCCATCCATCCTTGTCAACATTATTGGCAACACCAAACTCCTTCTAAAAACGTGCACTGCCATGTGACAATTTATCTCTATTTGCTGTAAATTCTATCGGTGCAGAGTCGACCAGCGTCACACGAAGCAATCGATCAAGACCCAAACGTTGCAGAGCCGACCTGCGTCAAGGCTACATGAAGCATTTATAAAAATATCAGTTGGGCTCCCTAGCACGCTGTTTGAAGCACTCCGTAACTGAGATGCTGGTAGCCAAATTCCATGCTGAGAAATGTCTTGAATAAAATTTTCACAAAGCTTAAAAGTTTGTTGTAGGAAAAAACTTCCTAATCCGAGATCAAAGGCGATCTCCAAGAAAAAGATGAGACTTGGACGAGATTGCAGTTCCAGATACATTTAGAACAAAAAATTCTTCCATCCAGGACAGGTCCACAAAAAAAAAGACAAGACAGTAATAAGTACTGACATCCAGTTTGTAGTATTGCATCCCAATTCAGCCTGGTTTCAGTTGAATAGTCAAGTATCTACTGAATAACTACCGGCAGTCTACTGGATGTTGATAATGAAATATAGTACATGAATTGTTTCATACTGATATCCAGAACTACTAGCCTGTCGATTTGATCCACAGTATAGTGTTAGTCATCGATATGGACAGCCATATTTATACGTACAGTTGGGGGCCATACGCAATAGTCTAATCCCAAAAGTTGAGTTCATGGAATCCTGCTATGACGAATCGCCATTATAAAGATGTTGCTGAAACATCCGATGTGGTGTCTCGCCAAAGTTACGCAATTATTAGTTCAAACACGACTATGATTGTGTGAGAGCCTGAGGGAGCATTTTGTGATATCACAATAACTTTGCGCAGGAAGCGGAATTCCAATTAAGATGTCATTGTCTTTAAGCATGCAACTGCCATGGAATACACAATAAGTAACTAACAGCCTTGCAGCTGGAAGCCATAAGCTATCTCGTTGCAGAGTTACACGAAGACTGGCTGGCTTAATTAATGGAGAATGACGATTCGTGGAAGCAGGATTTTACAAACGTACATAGATTCAGAGTTGACATGACCTTCTTTCTATTGAAGGGCACAAATTCAACACACCTCCTGAGTAAAGCCATTTGCTATGTTTTCCACCATCGTTTGATCACTGCTGGAAGCTGTTCTTTGTACGAGAATAACAGACTAGCAAATGGCTTTCGCCGAGCGAGAAGATCTTGTTGCACAAATGTACCAAGATATCGTACCTCTCTTTTCCTGCTGCCTGCTGCACGCTATTGGGTAGCTAGCATGGCTTCGGGAGGCGTGTACTTTTTTCTCACTGAATAAACGCTATTCCACAAGAATACTATGTCAACAACCCTGAATTGTAGGGGAGGTTGGGATCCTGCCACTGCGAAATCCCTCCTCCACAAATATTGGAACTAGAACAAATTTGATGGTGAAAATATTGAAGCCGGAGGAAAGTTGGACGTATACAAGCGAAAACTCCAATAAAGCACGCATGCCATTACGACGCCCAAGCAAGCATGTTTTGTAGGGGCCTAAACGATCAATTTTGTTCAAAGCAAAACCTTAAAATAGAGTGGGAAAGATCTGATTTTGATGCAAAACCTTTAAAACTTAAATTAAAACAATAAAAACTAACTCAAAGCAAAAGTGACAAAACAAAAGCAATAAGAAATTTTGGCATCCAGTCTTTGACTGTTGCATTATTGCTTGTAGGCTATCCGCCAAATTCCTGTGTTTTGTGCACTCCAAATATAAACAAAGTGAGCTGAACTTCTACCTATTAGGATATAATTTTTGTCTCACAAATTTGTGTGTCATATGGGTAGCCTTGGGTTTGATTATGTTGGAGGGGAAGGGGTGTTGATGCTCAACGTAAAACATAAAAGATAACTTATCGAAATATTTCTTTTGTTGAAAATATACTTTCACTAAAAAATAATTAACTTTAACTTTATTTCAGACCAGCAAGGGTCCATATTATAAACATTACAAGTAAAACAAATATAACAAAACACTAAAGTACAACAACGACAGACAAGAACAACACTGGAACCACTTTCACGGCTTCCACTGAAGTAATCCCCACATAGAGGACAGGGTTTTCCTGACAGTAGGGAGACTTGAGTCCACAACTGCCCTCATGATAGAATTTATAATAATAATAATAATAATCTTTATAATAATAATAATAATCTCTTGTGGGTCTACATAGAACTGCAAAACGACACTACACAGAAATGTCTAAGTATTCCATTTGAGGAGACCCCACAACAGGGAGAGAGTTTCTCGAATTGACGAGAGGACTGAGTCGACAACTGCCGACACAATTTGGCTGTGAGAGGTGTACAGTCTGCTCAGAAAGCATAGTTCCTTTGTCTACGAATTTCTTCCAAGCTGCCTAGTCGTAGGGTAGCATAGAGCATGGTAGACTGCTCCAGCTTGGCAGGCGAAGCATAAACCTGAGGCCATTATTGTAGCACACTCTAAACATTTGAACAACGACCGTAACAGTTTGACCAGAGACAAATACCGTAAATCTGAGATAAATACGCTGTATATACAATGGGTGCGACTGCCCAGCTGCATCCAAGAAACTGTCTGCGAATGGTGTTTGTCCCTGTGCAGAGATTTCTTCTCTTGCTAAGGACATCAGCGGCATCTTTCAAGGCGTGGACAATGACTTATATATTTCACTTTCTCCACGTACAGAAGATTCTCTGCTGAGAGAATAACTGTAGGGAGTTCCAAGTCATGTAGGAGATGGCAGTGAGCAGGGAAGAACATACTAACAGGCTTGGTTGAACTTAAGGTCAAGGGCTTTCACGGATTGTTAAGTTTAACAATGTGAAAATGTTGTTCAGATCTCAGATTTTATTGAAGGCATAAGCGGCCCGGAGCCATTCACCCTTCTACAACTAACTTATACTGTACCTAATATCTAATGTAGTTGTCTTTTGAACAGCCACAATGCTGCTCGCAGTTTCTTTGTTTCTTCAATTCAATTCAATTTTTATTACGAGAGAATGTAAGCCCTAACGCAATGCTCTCTATTCTACAACTTAAAAACTAGCCTACCCTACCCACACCCAACACACCTGTCGCCCAGGCAAGCCCTGGAGCTCTGCGTAACCAACATAGCCAACGCAACTATATCACTACAGTACTACAGTACACAACAACCTTCAAAACGAAGGGGAGCAAGCAAGCCAAAGCTGGCCTGCTGGGGTCAGGTGACAAAATCCCTGAATCTACCAGTTACCCCACAAAACCCCAGAACGTTCCGAACCTTGGGCCTTCCATAAGGCACATGCGGGGGAATACCCAGTACAGCAACAAAGGAGGGTAAATCCCCATAAGAGCACCCAACGATGCTGTGAAGACCAACGAGAGCATTCAAGCAAAAAGTGAAAGACTGTTTCATCGAAGTTACTGCAAACACACAGAGGACAGACAACCCACCCTACTCTGAAGAGATGTGCACGTAACTGCACATGACCAGTCTTCAACCTGGACAGCGTGCCAGCGTCGCACCGGGACATGCTATCTAATACCTTCGGGGTTGATACTGTGGGATGAATACGGTACAGAGACCATCCAGAAACACCACTCTCCCACTTCTCACACCATTCCATCATGCTGTGCCTCAAAACGGCCGGTCTGAGGTCTCTAGGACCCACAAGAAACCTTATAAAAGGGTCCGACAAGGAGGTTCCGTTCCTAGCAAGGCTGTCTGCAGGCTGTTAGGAAACGACTAAAAGAACATGCTAGACTTGTTCGGTCAGTTTAAGTGTAAATTCTAATTGAGCCCTTCTATTTTACGTTTATGTCAAGTTCGTTTTGAGTCGTACATAAGATTCTGCGACAAAGGCCAAACCAACTTCATTGCAGCAGTTAAGGAGTTGCTAAAATCCTTTAGCAGAAGAACACAGGAGGGCCAGACCGTCAGCATAGCAGAGGTGATTGATTTTATGGCCACCATTGAGGCATCCCACAGCTTCTGCTAGTCCATTTGCTTGTACCTTCTCTAGCAGTTCACTAATATAAATATTGAAGAGCAATGGGGAAAGCAAGCCTTCCTGATGCACACCATTTGACACACTACATTTTTACGGTGTCGATGTGCCCATTTCACGAGCATCTGTTGTGTGTAGAGCCAGTGCCATAAAGTACCCACATAACAACTAGGAAACTGACGTTTGATGAGAAGGTGGCAAAGGGTGCTTAACGTTCCAGGTCATGATAGTTAATTTTGATGAAAATCACTTGGCATAGCACTAAATCGGAAAATATTTTTAAAAATTGCATTTTGTTTGCCAGTTATAGCTCTCGTACATGCAAACAATGCTGTAGTAACGCACCTAGAAGTCGTCAATTACAAGCCGGTTAGCTTCCTTGGTGGACATTAGGCTAAAGAGACTGAGTTTGTGCAAGAGAGGTGCTGATAAACAGAGCAGTTTAAACTAACTTTTAGTTCAGGCAATCCTCTCTTGTCACCTCTATAGCCTGGGACACATAAAACACGTTATCCTCTAGCTGCCTCTTGTTCCTAAATCCGTCGTGAACATCCAGCGACCTTCTTCCTTCAAACTCCAGTCAGAGCCCATACTGGTGACGAGGTTAGCATCTGGAGCCTGTCGTTGAACTAGCTGCAAGGGACATTGGATACAAATGGAGGTAAAAAGCGACACGTCTTTAGTCCGATCCCTTACTCAGCGAAAAAGTATATTTACGCAATAAATCGAGAAAGGAAAGATTCCACTAACTGCTGAAAAATGCAGTAGAGCTACCAACAACTCCAAAAAATTAACCTTTTTAGGTCTCAAGAAAGCCACTCTCACAGCATTAGCTCGAACTAAGGTAATAGAATCGATGGACCACGTCTTGACAAACTACGCTAAAATTTTTACTTCCGTGTATATCCTGTGACCCTTGCAGCTAGCCCAACGACCCGTTACAAATGATTAGCCTCATAAGCTTGCAGCACAGTACACTGTTCCTTTCCTTTTCTTCTCATACCTATGACTGACGGCAACGGATGGTCCAGCGCACATTGCTTAAGTCGCTAACCGTTTTGGTCGACGCCACTAAGCTTTTCAATTTTGTCGCGCACAAATTGGAAATGCAAATGAAGAAGGACTTGTAGTGAACTTAAGTAGGTAATTCAATAGAAAGTCGTAGGTAGTAACTCTTTACGCTCGGCCATGATGACATTTAAGTCGAGAAGGTAACTGAAATAGGTTTGCATCTATATTTAATATGGGAAAGGCGTTGTGCGCTAGCGCATAACGGATGACGACGGCCGTCGACTGGCGGCAGGTGCTTACACTTCTTAGATGCGATCAGTTTTTGACTGAAAAAATTCTACCTCGACAATCCTATCCGTCAGCTGACGGTTCGTCACGGAACGGGACGGAGCAGTACGTGCGGCTAAATTGCATGCTTTTAATCCAAACTGAAATTTGATAGCCTGTGACGTGACATACCAGAACGGGACATACAGGTCGTGTCAGTCTGGCTCAGCAGTAGGACCTTGGCCTTTAATTTCAAAGGTCCTGGGTTCGATTCCCCGCTCAGCCAGTCTGACATATAAGTCCAAAAGGCAACATAAATAAGTTTGCATCCGTATTTATTTTACCAATCTAGAGCCCATTCCGCGCGGAACGGAACGGAGTAGTGTGCTACAAGCTTTAGCCACTTTGGCGTTAATGCGTCGCCAACGTCTATAAGGTCATAACAGTGCGCTGGTTGTTGTCACTGCTCTATAGAACGCGCTACACCAGAGCCACCTAGAGTGCAGTTAGCAGGTTGTCGGACACATAATACTGTTGTTGAGGGTTTCCTTGTGGTTCCCCACTGCCATCCCCAGGTTATTAGCAGTGGTGGAATATTGTGCCCGTGTCAGACTGTGATTCTCGTACAAGTGGTTTGAGTGGCTGTTTGGCAAGTTGATATGGTGTGGTTTTGTATCATTGTTTTTTTGGTGTTACTATGTTCTACTTTTAGGTTGCTGCAGCCAATGAAAATGATTAGTGCGTGGTTTTACATAAACAGTAAGCATTCCCATTGGCTGCAGTTACCTGGCTGCGCGGCCAAATCACTCAGTGCGCAGGCGGCCTTAGTGATGTACAGAGCGTACGACTGCAGGTCACAGCTCTTGAATATAGAATTTGAATTTGAATTTTGTGGTTCTTCTGTGCCTCTCTTTTGTTTTTTCCATTTTTTTTAACTGTTTTTAATCAGAAATAGCTGTATTACTCCTTTACGCCGCCCGCGCACTGAGCGACTTGGCCGCGCATCCAAGTCGCTACAGCCAATGAGAATGCTTACCGTTTATGAAAAACCACGCACTAATCATTTTCATTGACTGCAGCAACCTGGTTACGCGGCCAAGTTGCTCAGTGCGCGGGCGGCCTTAGGGCGTTGTATTAATTTTGTAAATAAATAAATAAATAAAGGCCGTAACAGATTTGCCTTACACAATGCTCCGCAAAAAGGCGACATAATAAGCGGCACGACGGGTTTGCTATGATTGAAGCGCCATCAGTTGGCAGACTTTGGATACCTCGCCGGTTATTTGGCAATTTCGCCGTTTGGTATTGAGATGACAGCACCTACCAACCCTACTACGTTAATTCGCTTTTTTTTTTGGCGTGTCATATTACGGCCTTTCGTGGATACTTAATAAACATTTATTATTAACTTTTCTTTTGTGCAGAAGACTCTGGTTAGACACGCGTCCGTACTCCGTTATCGACAAAACAAACGTCTCCAACAGGTGGCGCAACGCTCCGGTCTGCTAATAGTTTTTTTTTTTTTTTTTAGATCTACCTTAGCGGATCTCGTTGTTAGCAGATCTCTGTTGTTGACCAGTCAGAGCTCGAGCCAAAGCCAGGTTTTGGTTACCCGGAGAAGTTTTTCGTTGTGGTTTTCCGATGTTATATGTTTAGCTGCAGCAAGTGCTACCGCGGCACGTAATTTGGAAAAATAAGAAAAATAGAAAATAATAATTTTCTTGGGATATGAACTACATTGGAACTACACATGTAAAAAAAGTTAAATGCGCTCCGCCCCGCTTCGGCGGCGGCTCGCTTCATCGGCTACTGTATTTACTAAAAATTTAGTGACGCAAAGTGTCATTCCTCAAGTCCAAAGTTCCTGGTTTGTACGTTGAGGGCTGTAGCCAAGGTTGTAGCATGGAAGGCTGGGAAACATATAACTTTATTAACATGGACTGTCCAGATCCCAAGAAAATGGCGATTTTCATTTTTTCGCAGTTTTCTAAATTACGTGCCTCGTTCGCTGCGATTAATTATATCACATCAGAAACTCCGCACGCAAAAACTTGTCCAGGCAACCGAAACCTACCCGGCCAAAAACGTGATCCGAATGGCAGCTGAAATCCGAAAGACGTCTCGGATCTGTTAGGTCCGTGTAAAAGAAGTTGTTTGTATTACGAACTTCGTTCTGCAGTTTAAAGTAGTACTATCACCGATTGAAACGCGAAGGAAAATACCGTGGCACCATCTAGTGGCAACGATATTGTTAACCTTTATAGCTTGCTCCCAGGTGCACGAAGATGAACCAAATTTTTACTCAATAATTAAGGATGTCTTGGCTTGTTTGTTTCATTAAAAGAAATGCCGTTATGCACTCCTTCGCTTGGTGCAAGCAAGTGCTAGATGGTACTGCGTAGCGCTAGCTGATGTCAGATTTCGCCTGCTTTCAATCGGTGATAGGGCCTCTTTAATCTCATATGGCCTTTGCTTTATAGTTTCTAATTTTTTTTTTATTGTTTATTAAAAACTTATGTTGAAGTCTTTGTTCACAGAATAAAATTTACATATTATTACACCGCAACACAATTTGTTTATTTAATATTAATAAAATAAAATTACAAAAATTCACTAAAAGTAAAAGTTATTTCCGCTTCCGGAAGAACCGGAATCACGCGGTTCCGTCTTGATTTCTCGGTTTCGCCGATCGATCGTCGCTCCGTTCCCTGTTTATTTGGCGAGCATGGCGCAACGAATAGCCTGTTTATCACGTCTTAGCGCTATTAGACGTCACAGCAGTACTTTAACGAATGGTATACAGAGTACCAAGAGGATTGGAGGTGTTTGTTGTAGTCGGAGAACTTTAATGGCCACGGTACCACAACTCAAAAAGGCCACGTAAGTTTTGATTTACCCACTCGAGAGTCGAGAGCAAGTGAACGCCCCATCTTATCTTACTGGAATTTTGGAGTGTATACATGTGAAATGATAAAGTTTGGTGATTTATTTTATGGTGTGCTGCGCTTGTGAAAATCTTCAGTTTTTGTGTTGTATTCGGATCGTGATCGTTGTGATCTTGTTTGAAGTGAAGGTTGTTCTTCCCGCAAGTCGAATCGTTCAGCAAACACCAAAAAAGTGTGTTTAGCACGGTCAATCCAAGGCCGTTCGTTATGTAATCGTGATTGTTAGTGTTACTCAAACGGATATGCTTTATCGTAATCTATTATTTAATCAGACAATACAAGTAGTTTATGAGTACATTGTAGAAGAACACCTGTAGTAAGGTAGTGATCGTTGCAAGTTGATGTTTACGGGAAGGATGATTTGCTTCTACGCATTTCGCACGAAATAATTCTAAGCTTGTGGTCAAACCGAACCCTACCGCGCAATGACAGTTTCGAGCAAGGCACTTCGACTGCACCGTTTGATTTCACAAGTGATGAATACAACGCGTGGCCGACCACGTTCGTTTGGGTGTGTTCCGTATAACGGTCCCGGTGATGGGATCCTGGTGTGGAAAACTAGACTTTGGTCTTGTTAGTAAACATAACCTGCCTAATGACATGTTAGCCTACCTAATATACCCCAGCAAAAATTGATCATGGTCAGCCATGGGTAAACATGGTTAAACCATGGGTGGTCCCAATTTACACTTGGTTAATCCTCGTTCAAAACCATGGTCATTAGTTACCATGGTAACAGGATACTTTCACCATGTTTCAATCTTTGGATAACAATGGTTGGTCCCAATTTACCATTGGTTTAACAATGGCAAACCATGATCATAAACAGTGGTTTAACCTTGGAACATTTTTGCTGGGGTAACCTAACCCAACCAAACCTAATCAACTCTTAAGTAATATTCTTTTTCCAAAAAACTACCATTTTCACGTTTGCTGCAGTCCCGGCAACGCGTCCAAGATAGGCTTTCACACCGTTACAGACAACCTTCACGAATGTGAATTATGTGGTACTCGCCATTTGGCCGGTAGACATTAAAATGCACTCGCCATTGTCCATTACCTCCTCGTCATGCAGAAACAATTTTAGCAATTGTGCTTCTACTTAATACTTGCATATTGTTTGCATTAATCTAACTTTCCAATGAATTAAAGTGGCTAGCGACATTGTTGCACACTTGGTTGGAGGGCCCTTGTAATTCTGCACACAACGCCGCAAACCACTTGTTTCTAGCTAATACGGTTCCCGAGATATGACAATTTAAGCATCAGGGTTTGTTAATCAGTCGCCATTTTGGCGAGTAGCTCTAAAAACCAAGTCGCCAACTGCTGAATTTTCCTTGCCGTCTGGCGAGTGGCGAGACACTGCGAATTCTAAATTTGTATCATCACTCACATTTTTTGTTTAGGCCAAACAAAATGGTTTGGTTTGCGTTACCCAACCGACCGTATTTTTTTTAAAACATTCTTTCTAAGGAAAACAAAATCCCCTCCATATTTGATGGTCCATCCTACTATACAAAAATGGTTTAAATGCTTCCTAGAAAAAAGGAAAATGTTGCACCGTGAACATGAATGAAAGCATGCTTGCTGTTTTGGATCTTTATTCCATAAAAATATTATAAATTACAATTTTTTTAGTGAACAAAAAAACTAGTAAAAAAATGTTTTGGGGCCGACCAACCCTATCTTTTTAAACTGCGTAACACAAACCAAACAATTTTTTTTTTGTTTGGCCTTACTTTTCCTGGCGGAACAGCACCATCTATCTCACGTAATGAATAAAGCATACCGCTTTATGCACTGCCCCGCATTGGCCAAGCTGACGTGGGAAATCGAAGCCTAGTTCGGGACATCAATCTAAACTTATGTGTAAAATCAAATTGAACGTTTGGTATGGCACAGCATATGTACTTTATTTATTACTGTACGTATGAAAGCCTTAGAAGTAAATAATTTTGGGGCTCAAATATCGTTTCAGTGCATACACACACACTTTTGCGAAAATACAAGCTCCGATTGATTGCCTTCTTAAGCCATCTAAATTAAATTGTAGGGTGCGAAAAGGTGTTGAAACAAGTTAAAACTTTTTTGTGCCATGTTTTTTTTATGGCATTTTGTTATTTGCAAGCTGGAAAAGCTTAGGCAGGGGTTATGAGCAGAAAACGGACCCCTCACCGATCCGGGGGGGGGGGGGGGGCCCCCTCACCGAACTGCTTCATGTCGAGCTAGAATAAAATGGTCGGCTGAAAAACTTTTTCCATACCTTTTTGGGGCAAAGTTTTAGTTTGGCCCTCGTAAATTATCTAAACTTGCTCTCTTTGGTGTCAATCACCGCCTTCGCTTGTTGCCGGCATAGGTGGAGTAGCTTTTACATAAGGCACGGTGAACTGGTTTGCTCAGTCACAAATAGTGTTGCACAGTATTAAGATTTTGCAGAACGGTACGGTACGGTTCTGAAAACGGCGGTCTACGGTAATATCACGGTAATTTAGGAAATAATTTTGCTCTATTACCACTTAAGCACAAAAGAATTCAAATATGGCTCTTTGTATTTAATTTTTTTACTAATAGCGGGATTTCGCTTTCTTCTGGATTGGACGCTATGACATCGACAACACAAACATACTCGTTACTGAAGAGCTGTTCCCTCTCCCACCCCTCCCCCACCTCCTTCCGCAATGTGGGCACTTCCTTTGCCTAGTGGGATCGGATTTCACTCGCTCGAATTTAATTAAAATAATTTTTGCCATCCGAAAACAAAAAAAGGGTAAAGCTGGTTCGTGAATGGTCGTCAGCACCATAATCACGGTAATACTGTTGACTACGGTAATACCGTGGTGCTAAAACAGGAACGATACTGATACCGTAATTTTTTTTTACCGTCAATACCGTGAGTACCGATTTACCGTGCAACACTAGTCACGAAGTAGCCCATATTCTTCGTTCCCCAATATTATTTTTTACTGGCCTAACTCGCGTGCGTCGCGATTCGTGTCGTGCATTTTTGATTATAGTAATTTGTCACCTTACAATGGCACTGGACTTTTTAGATTTTTCTGCATCTGAAAATCCATTGCTGATGCAATAATGCAGTGTTAATTATAGCCAGTGATCCATCTTTTATGAAGAGTGCTGTGTACGGCCATTAATTAGCCTAAGCCTACTGTTGTTCTAAATTTGTATTTTTGGGTGTGGATTATTATTGAAGATAGTATGGCGATTTCTGGACTTTTCGAAAAGTACCATACAGATCAACACTAAGTTCTTATTTTTGATGAACATACATCACCATAAACACTGGTTCTCATTGAGCCGTTCGTCTGCTTCCGGAGTCATTTGTGAGTTAGAAGAAGGTATAAACTACATCGTGTTTATCTTCTTTGCCTGCCTTTAATTTATGGCTATTGTATGCTATGTTTGTCGAACAATAGAATTGAGTGTTGTTCAGTACTTTTTGAAACTAGCGTAAAATCCCGAATTCTTCGTTATGTCCGAAATTCAGACTATTGAAGATGTAGCTTCATGAAAAGGAAAATGTCTGGAAAGTTGCGGATTCAAATTTCACAAGCAAACCAGCGTCGGTTGCGTGCATGTTTTTTTAATGAGCAGGCTGTCATCTTATTTTGTTGTTACGTAGTAAATAACTATCAATTAAATAAACACGCAAATCTAAATCTCAGCACTGTCGATACTGTGAGCCGATCTGCTTTGTCTGGTTGGCAATCCAGTGAATGCCACATAATTGTAAAGCACATTGAGTTTATGATGCTCAAAGATTCAACTTAACTATATGAAGCATGGATCGACATCAGTAAAGTTAGCGAAGCAAATATATGTCTAGTTGTTAATTTCTAGCTAGCTACTGCACTTTCAGTGGATCTGCACATTGTAGGCCTGTTCAGTCGGTAGGCCGACATGACGTTGTTAATCAAACATTATGCTATATTTCGAAAAGTAAATGCTGCAGCTGAAACCAATGTCGTGTCCTTTGGTCTGTGCATGCGTGCGTGGTGTTGCTGGCTTTCCATTATAGTTCACCACAGCTTAGAAGGGAAAGAAAGGCCATCCTAATGTGAGGATTACAGTTTGACAATTGGCAAGATTGAACTGACTTCCAAGCCTAGAAACTAGAAAGTTATACATTCCAAAACCACTCTATGAACACCTGACTATTGCCTAAAACATTGTTTTTTCATCTGTATGGTGGATGTTCAGGTGTGGAAATAAGTAAAAGAAAGGTTTTGTTTACAGGTAAGTCGTACAACCTAGCGATGGCAGAAAAGCAACGAATGGAATTGTCACGGAGTGACCCAGAATTGAGCTTCTTCATTCACACACTGGACAAGAGCCACGCATGCTACAGTGTTGCCATGAATATTTTGCCCTGTATGCTGCAAACCAGGGCCGTGCCAAAGTCAGTGAATCTGCCCCCCAAAATAACTTTTACTCATAAAAAAATAATGATTTATTTGAATGGGTGCCAGATAATTCGAACCAGAAAATTCAATCCCCGCAAAAAATTTGGTCCCAAGGGTAAAATAAAAACCTAGGCTACCTCAATTTGGTCCGAAGTTTAATGTTGGTCACATTTTGTTAGTCTAGTTCTAAGAGCACATCCAGCATTTCAGTTTTCATAGCAGGTTTGCAAGCGATAACACAATTTAAAGATAGATTTTAGTGTACTTCATGGAGCTCAAATTATTTGCATTTATATAAAGAGTTAATTTTTTTCTTGCGTGACCGAATTTTCGTAGCCTACTGGTTATATGTTATACGAAGCTGAATTTTCTCACTATTTGTATAATTTTGGAATCGAATTGTCATGCATCCATTTGGATGGCTTCACATTACGGACTAAGAAATCGTTGCATTTCCGGCTAACTCCCCCACTCCAACCCTCCCCAAACTCCTATAAATTCTTGATAAGACGCAGACCAACTCGAACCGCATTGTCATTCGTATCACGAACGTAAACTACAACCAAATTTGTCTTCTAATGAACGTTATAGGCTAGTTAGTTTTTCTTTTTTCTTTTGTCATTTACTTGCAATGGTAATTCACAAGAAACATTGCCGAAATAAAGCTTTTTTAATTACGGATGTAGTAATGAATGATGCAATGTCGTAGATATTTGTACCGGTGTTATCATTTTGCTAAAACAGTCAAACCCGAAAAAATAAAAAATATCCCCCAATTTGATGGACGCACGGTAATTTTTAAGAATAACCATTGATGCCGTGATTGAAGCAGAATGGTAATATGAGAACCTAAGGATAAATCAATAAATTTCCAAAGAACGAGGCCCTTACTACACAAACCATTATAAGAGAAGTCCAGGGAGAAAATAATTAAATCATTAAGATGGTATTTGGTAACTGTATAATTGTTTTAAGGTCATAAAAGCCCCAAGTAAAATTACGTATGCAGTCCTAGGGAGACTCACACAGCCCAGGGAAGATTCATAAACTATTAAATAAGCTTAGGCCTACATGGTTTTTACAAACTTTTCCTGAAGCTCTTGTATCTTTTTGTCTTCTTCTGCACATAATTTTTTCTGGATCTGGCCCTGCGCCGCCGAGTCCTTTTTCTTTCGCTTGTCAGTGGAAAATCTGCTAGTCAAATACTGCCCACCCCAACCTGGCCACTTTTTTATTTCACCTTCTCCTTACCAAGGGTTATCAGTCACGTGCCAGCTAGGCATGGGGTGGGATGGTTTGCTACGGAATTGGGATGGGAATTTAACGCCATTGGGAAGAAAATACCTGACTTTGACAACGGTTACTGCTACTTGATGAATTCTAGTGACATTTTTTTGGGTTAATTACCTTTCTTATAATCGCTAATCAGTTAAAGTAAATTTTAAAAACAGAATTTTTTAAGTTCTAAATTTGAACACTTGAATTTGGCGCCCCTGTTTGTCATGTTTTTGGGGCAGCCCCTCTTCCCCCCCCC
>JAHWFP010244885.1:30396-84508 GCA_023313725.1 Lithobius niger
CTGCAACATCTTCCTTCATTTTTGTTACCAACGATTTCAAATTTGGCCGACCTCGTAGCCGCGGCGTCGGATGAGAGCTAACTGGAAAATCGTGCGATTAAAGCTTATCTAATATTTGCCCAAGTAAAAAATCTGGAAAATCATCTAAATGGAATATCTTATAATGGATAAACTACTAACTGGACAATAATATACCTGCTGTTTCTGATGTTATATGTATAGCCACAGCAAGCGAGGCAGGGACATTAGACAATTATTTGCCATTATACTTATTTCGTGTTAGAACATTTTCCAGTACACGATTTTCCATTATACTGTTATCCATTATACTGTATGTTCTTCCAATTCTGCAATTTTCCAGTTAGACTATTACCCCTCGCCCCTCATAGCCTCCTGTATTTATAGGGCTGTCTGCTCTATCATCTCCCCGACGCCATCGAGCAGATAGCCCTATAAATACTGGAGGCTACGAAGGTGGCCGAAGTTGAATTCGTTAGTAACAAAAAAAGGAAGGTGTATGTTGTAGGAAGTCCCAGTAATCCCAACACGCTTCATCCTTGAAGCTTGATGAAGACACGTGTATGGGGTCTAAAATTTGAAAGACAAAGCGTTTGTCTATGGTGTCACAGTGTGCAGACGTTTTTATTTCGGTATCTGTTTTCCTCATTATTTGATTAGTGATGATGACTGACGTTGGCAAATATTGAATGGGAACAGGTGATTGGTCATGTGTTGAATTTTAGTCTTTAATTTTATTTACAAAAACGTTTTTAACACACTCTGCTACAGAATAGATACTAAAAGCCTTTGCACCAGACTGACCTGCTTTCTTATACCGCTGTTAACAGTTGAAGTATTCACACCACTGGCATAAAACTATGCTTAAGATCTTAAGTAAAATGCTGTATACCAGATTATGACAGTGACACCATTTGTAGGCTGCAGTTTTTATTTAACCAAATCAATTATCATTTCAGAGTGAATGTGACGTTTATAAAGCGTAACGGCGAATCTGTCAATGTCAGTGGTAAAGAAAATTCTAGTTTGCTGGACTTAGCTGTAGACAATGACCTGGATTTAGAAGGATTTGGTATGTATTTCTTTTGTAAAGTATTATAAATTCTGTGTTTGTACATCGGCAGTGCTGACCGGAAATGTAACTTTTCAGGGACTGTATTGTGTAAGGTTGCACGGATACCTACTTTACAGACCTGATACCGATACCGAACCGGTTTTAAAAATTTGATCGATACCGATATCCACAATTGTATTCCCAATTTTTCGTAACGGGTAGAGGTTTTCTGCAAAAAATAATTATTATTAAAATAAAAAGAAATTTAAATGGTAACCCACAGTTAAAACGTAGCTAGGAAGATTCAGTAATTTCTTGAGCAAAACGCTACGAACCGCATGTTGCAATCTCGAACGGTTCCAGAGTTATCAATGTTTCAGCGAAGGTTGCCGATACCTATGCCGCAAATATCGGTGCAGCATTTGTATTGTGTTAAAAATGTACGGATAGTGCAGCCACTACGCTTACTCATCTCATTATTATGTAGACATAAAATATTAAACAGAAAAAGACAAATACGAGGCAGGGAAGCACCATACGCAGTGAACTGATGTAGGCGAACATGAAAGACATAGGCAGCTGTAGATGATAGCCTGAAATATGCTATAACAGGAAATAATTCTTTATTGTATGATGGCATTCACTGTAAACAAAAGATGTTTGTTTTCCTGAACATGAAAAGGCCTACAGGATAATTTTTCTGATCCTCGAGGTATAGGGCATATGGGCTTTTTGCCAGACTCACGAGGAGGGTAGGCTAACAAAATAGGGCGTTTCCGCACATGTTGACTCTTTATTGCAGTTATGCAGAACAGCAAAGAAGAGCTTACAAAATGCTGAAATTAGGAATTTTTAAATGGCTTTGCTGCTTAGCTGGTTTCATATTGTATTACACTTAGTGTTGTAATTTGCTTTTTCAAAAGGGGTGGATAAGGGTAAAGTGTAGACCCCCGACCCCCAATGAATAAACTACTTTTGATTATTTCATAGCAGCCAACTTTAACTTTGCCTACAAATTTGGTGCCCCGTGCGTGTATAAAACAAGCAGGGTTGGAAATAATTATTTTCAAATAATCAAATTAATCAGATTATTTTGATTATAATTAGGTTTTAATAATACTAAAGATTGCAACAATAATTATGGCATAGTCACAGTTGCTACAGTTTGCTCTATTTCTTGCTTGGCAGTTGCTACTGCCAAAATGCCAATACCTATCTCTTAAGTACTAAAAGTTTCAAACGTGGTTAGCACTTGTAAATTTCAATATTAACATGCACACCGCAGTAACTGTTATTACAGTAATGTTACTTAGTAAAGTTGGTGTAGGTGTTGTGGCACACTGACACATTCCTCAATCCTCACACATGAGCCGATTAAATGAATAGTGACGTCAGCTGCAATTGCTAGTTGCCTGCTAGAAGTACGTAAGTTGCAAAGTCCTTTAGTTCTTCCTTGGATTTAAGGGTTCAAATGTTTCCATTAATTTTCCTGCTTTGGTTGTTCCTAGTCTGTTAGATATTTTTGTATGGGTCAGGCCAAAAAAGTTGAAGACATGCATTCCATGACTGCAGAAGATTCAATGGCTGTGTATTTTTTTTTATTGTTAAAGTTTGTTTGTACTTTTGTATCAACCTGGTCCGTGATTATAATCAGGTGAATGTCAGTTTTAATCAAGTGATTATAATCACTTGATATAAAAACCCTGAAAACTAGAAAAGAAATAGCTGCTTTGGACAGTCTTATTCTAAACTTACGGGCTATTTGCCTTGTAGGGTTTAATACTCCATTAAAAAAAAGTTTTTCGTTGGACAAAACAAATATTATTTTCTGTGCAGGCGATGCAAACGTAAAAAGCAAAAGATGATGGGCCTACTAATTGTCTTGTAAACCGGTACTCATTTTTGATTGTCGCATATTGGGTGTACGCTTTCAGCCTTTCACTAGTTTTAAAATCTTTTGGAGTTTATTAATTTAAAAATTTCTTGATTTTTGGGACGGTATGTGATGAATTTGCTGAACATTGAATCAGTTCATCATTTGAAAAATGATCTAAGATTTTTTGGTGACTGTCAAAGTCACCAAGCAGAAATTAATTTGTGAGGGTTCCCATGGAATCTGAGCATGATGAGCATTGAGCAAAGTAGGCTCCTTGGGAAAATACCGGCAAGCGGTGTTTACCGTGGCGTGAGTACGACATTGCAATTCAAAGTTCACACTTCACTACTAATAAATGAACAATTATAAACTCCGTCCACTTGAATTCCTTGTCCAACGGAAAATGCGGCAAGTTCAAATTCTAATTCAGATTCTGACACAGCCTGAAGCAATGTGAACCTCGTTTAGTACTTCGTTTTTTTGCCTGGACTTCTGAAGAAGGTGGACGCTGCATTATTCCACCGAAAATTCAAGTGGACGGAGTGTATAATTGTTCATTTATTAGTGGTGAAATGTGAACTTTGAAGAGCAAAGTTCAGCCTAGTGGAGATTATCGTGGAACAGGAGACGTGCGAGCGAGACTGGCCTAAGGATTTCCTTGAAAAAATAAAAGACCAACCTGTTCAAAAATTTTCGGAAGAGGAGGTTGGGACATAAAATAACGTTGGTACAGAGGGTTTGTGATGGTGCAGTGATGCCTCAGAAATAATTTTGGTCACACACAATTTTTTTTTTGTACGAATATAATAAATATTGCTTCGTGACAATTTACATTTATTTGATGGAAGGTGTTTGTGCTGTGGCATTTATTTATATTTCTTAATAAAAAAAACTGGCACAGGCAGTGATTAAGATACATCTTCCTTTTTTTTTAATGAACTGCTGTAAAAAACAGTCTTTGGATGGATCTTCCTACTTGAAAGAAAATGAAAAAAATAGTTGTTGGGAGGAAGTTTTATTTTTTCGTATGTTTATTCTTTCGAGGACCTGTTCTCCTACATGCATTTTGGAATAGAAGGAAGAGAACAAGTAGTCTTGATTCATTTTTCATGCAGTTATATTACGTAAAAACGTTTCCTGTTGGAGTGTGTCAAGGATGGAATATTTACGTGTATTCGGCGATACGATCCACGATGTAAAATGTAGTGCGCTCACAGTCGGGTTTCTAAGTGACTTTCACGCGTACATGAAGGCATTATAAAGGCAACAATTTTCTGCAAAGTAACCTAAATGGACCAAATTCACTGCCAAGGAAATAAGTTTTCTTCACGATCATGGAATCTTGTAAAACCTCCGTCATTGATGTTCGATAGTCTGACTGCCAGGGAGACCCTGTCCTGCCCAGATAGCGTCTTGTCTCACCAAGCAAATGAAAATCGGGCGACTATATTCCTTTCCTTGACATCATTTATTGCTCCAATGGCGGTAATGCAATGGCGAGCAATCTTGATTTGTGACCTCCCCGTGTCGTGCTCTCAACTCGAATCTCTAATCTTGATTTGTGACATTCCCGTGTCATGCTCTCAATTTGAATCTCCAAGTGCGAGTGGGAGGTTGGGGACATAGTCAGGAAGTCAGTGTCCTCTCGGAGCATACCCTGACAGGTTCTACCCCTCTGAAAAGCTCCATCTTATGTGATGGAATGGTTAATCATTGGTATAGAGGGATTAATACAAAAGTGATTTTGACACATTGAACTTTCAAAAGATGATCTATGCTTAGTTAGAGTTTTGACAGAGTTAGAGTTTCACAATTTTGAAAACTTCTGCGAATTTGCTCCAAATCGTGTGAGTAGTCTGAAGTACCAATCGACCAACTCATCTAGTGTCCGTATGTATGGCCGAACACACTTCGTCCTTCAGTCCTTCACAGAACTATGTCACTGCCTTGTCGGCTATCCACTCCCTGAACATGCACAAAGCCCATCCACCTACTTGTTGAGTCGTCATTGCTCCTAACGTTCGGGCACTACCGATGATCCACAGTTGGCTGCAGTCACTTGGTGGGTTAGCGAACAAGAAAGTCGGGCGCGTCTAAATCACTGGAAAGTCCCGTTAACACAGACTTCAAATTTTCGTAGAGGCGAAAATAGAGGTACCTACTTTAACGGAGTCAAAGGCGGTAGCGACACCAAGCTGACTGTTCTAACATGAGGCCTGTACACATCTGTCAATTCTTGCTTCGCCACGCTCCTCGTTATACACTTAGTGGGTCACTCATGCATTCCAGCCCGATTCATCCAGACTGAGGATAAGGGTGCAGTCCATCGGCATGAGGTTCACGTACTCGTCTTTCAGATGGTGAGGCGCCCTCACCTTTCTGCCTCTTCAGGTTTGTGGGCGGTGGAAATCGTTGCCATGTGTAGGTGAGTATGCTCCCCACGAGTAAAGTGCCTTTATCATTAGGTGGGAAAGATTCATTGTCAGGCAGGGAGAATTGGTTTTGGTCCTTTCGCTCCGAGTCTGACATATTATCATGTCATTGCTGGGGTGCCATTCTAGCTCTTCTTCCGAGGAGGATCTGGAGGGGTCCATTGACTTCTCTTTCTCATCAGTGCCACTGTCCAACAAGTCGTAAAAGTGTTTGTCCTTACTCGTTGGGCTGTGATCATGGACCTAGATTCTGGTTACGCTGTTGGTCCAAGCTGATCCATCATCATCAGGAAACCAAGATGTTTCCATGTCCTGCATGTTCACCACTCGTTCGTCCTTAGCGTTGTTGATTGCTACTATCTTGTAGGTGCCTGGACCCTTCCTCTCCTTTACTCTGTACGGAGCTATGTAGAGAGGTGCCAGTTTTTTCTTGACTCTCGTTTCCGCGTTCGATAGGACATGGTTGGTTAGTTGAGCTTGCTTTTTTTTACCTTGAATGCGGTCTTCCTCCTCTTCCTGTCGTGGCTGTTTGATGTTTCTCTCTGCCTCTGCTAGGTGCGCAACCGCCAGATCCACAGCTTTGTTAAGGGTGTCTGTGTGTCTGGTGGTGTAATTTCCCAGGTCAAGCCTGTGGCATGCTTAGCATTGCGAGGGAATGCTTCGTGTCTCTATAATAATAATAATAAACAAAAAATTTACCACAGGAGTGGAAGGATGGCAGAAAGGGGGGGGGGGGGTGAGCCGCTTACTCTGGTCCTTGGGTTAGGCTCTGTGTGATGCATTCTTTTATGTAGTAACAGGCCGTTTAAGAAATATACAGAGATCAGCCTGTTGGAGGAGCCTCTTAAAACCTGATGTTGCATTTACAATCTCCTTGTCAAGGGCGTTCCAAATCGGGACAACCCGGACCGAAAAAAAGTTACGACGGCAGTCCAGATGAGAATTGGGATATAATAATTTCCAACTGTGCCCCCTAGTGCGATTTAAGACTGGCGCCAAATTGAATAAGGGGAGGTCGACCTTAACATGTCCATGCAGAATCTTTAAAACCATGATTAGGAAGTACGGAGTTCCTCCCATGCAATCCTTCCAAATGTCAATCCAGTAGCAGTCGCCACCTGGCCAGTAGACCTTACAATGCACTCGCCATTTCACAATTTTGACTCGCCACATACCAAATACGACTTGTATGATGAAAGGTTTCTCTAATTTATGCATTAACAAAATTGTGGAATTTTCTTAAACTCCAGTATTAATGCAGAAAATCCAGTTATATAGCCATTATAAATCTGAGCGTAACGCCGCAAACTGTTCGTGTCTAACTTATACGGTTCCAGAGATACACCTTTTTTAGTGGCATGCTCTGTAGCTAGTCGCCGATTTGGCGAGTATGGCTAAATTCCAAGTCGCCAACTGATGATTTCCACTCGCCGAGTGGCGACCGACATTGGGGAGGGTTGCTCCCGTGCTGGTGTGTGGTGCGGTGCACATGCTGATGTAGGGTGCGGGTCATACTGATGTTAGGTGCTGTGGTTCTCCTGGACAAATTCGCTCAACCTGCTGTTCAGTGTGCGATTAACCCTCTTGGTGGAATTCATCTGAGGGTGGTAGATCGTCTTCCGGTGATGTTTGATGCCCGAGACGGTCTGTAGCTCTTCGAACACTTTCGTCACAAATGCGTTGTCTAACAATAAGATGTCAGGTGACCCATGTACAGTATGGACCACTGAGACTAGCTTTCTTGCAAGTGTTGATGGCCATGGCAATCATGCAAGTAAGTTCTCCTCAGAAGTTTGGGTAATAAATCCTCCAGAAATGTTTTGGGTCCTCTCTGTCTGGTGGCAACGCGTCCTTGTAGTAAATGCCCCCGTTTTGGCCCCTTGTGCAATCCCTCAGCTTCTTTCTCACTTGGTTGAAGCTTGTGTTGTTCCCTACCTTGGCCTGTTCCAGAAGTGTCTCAGAGACCTTCTCGATGTTAGCGTCTTCGCTCTGGGCTTGCGGAGTTCTCTGTCTACGATGTCAATGTGGAGCTGTTGTCACAGGTAAAAGCTGGTCTGTTCGAGTTGTCCATTTCCTTTTCCTCGTGGCCTTGTATCAAGTAACTCGATCATGGAGGTGCCTTCAAGGCATCTGACACGACATTCTGCTTTGCAGGTGTGTGCACCATCTCGAAGTCATACATTTGAGTCGGCTGGTCCAGCGAGCTGTTTAGGCGGACGAACATTGCTTGGAAAGAATCCACTTCATTGTCTGTCACCCGTGAAAACCTGATGTTGCCCACGTAGGTCTCCCAATTACCTGTCACCTTGACTAACGCTAAAGCTTCGACTTCGAACACATGATACTTCCTCTCCCTTTCCTTGAGACCCTGTTGAAAAACTTGATTTTCTGAGTCAGGACTTTCTGCTTTAAGTTCTCAAACGCTGCCTGGTGTTCTAGTTTTCACTGGAAGGGAGTCTTTTTCATGAAATTGTAGAGTGGCTTCCTGTAGTTATTACAAAGTCCCAGGTACTACTGAACCTTGCATCTGTTGGTTGGAACCTAGTAGTTTCTTACGGCTGCGACATGGTCTCGCTAGCTGGATCCCATCTGAAGTGACTCCGAGACCGAAGATCTTAATCTCAGGCAACCACGAAATGGTATTTCTTCCGCTTCAACGTGAAACCTGCAAGTCTCCACAGAGCGTGCAGTAGGTTCGTCCCAGGTACTCGTTGCCACAATAATCTCTTAAATACGCAGTACTGGACATCAAATTTTGAACACTTCTTTGCCACACAAGCATTGAGGCAGTTCTTATTCCTGGATGAAACCTCCATTGTTATGTCAGTAAGAGCTACAACAATGCAACGTTCTATTTCAACAATGGAGAAATAGAAGCCTGCATGCAAATGTTTGCACAAAGAACGGAATCTACCAGGAACGATTAAACCATAAGCCGAATTCAGTACAATAATTTGTAATGTTAAAACCTATGTCCAATACTGTACAGGAAGCAGACGGTTCCAAGGAGGTTCCCTAGGATCGCCATCATCACTGTTTGCAATACCTGGCTTGCTCTATTCAAACCAAACGTAGGGACCTTTCACGTATACAACTATGTATCCCTTTGCACGAAGCAAGATTTGTACAGTCTTGACTGGCCTCGTAGGGCGAAAGCCTGCTCCCCGTCAAGGAGCGAGATGCAACGAGCCCCAGGCAGGAAGTGGGAATACTTCGTCGGCCCTTGACATCATGTGGCGGTCAACTTTGATCCATTTGTTCAATTACCGTAGTCCTACATTTGCCTGAAGCCGCCCCATAGTCCCACCTGCATAGGTCAGTGGGTGCCCTTCGTACGGTAGGAGTCATTGTCTGACTGCTGGTTGAGGTAGAAAAGCATATCTGTGCAGGTTGCACATCCCTGCCTCACTTCCCGAGTTCAGTTCACTGAAAAATCCTTTGCTATAGGATGGTGTACATGAACTTCGGTGGTCCTTTGCACAATGGTGTAGTCTGTTGTGGTTTTGGCTTGGAGCAGAAAGTGGAGATGTGGCAAATTTATTTTCAGGTGTAGCATTCCACAAATTATGCCGAGGTATTAGTCCTTTTGCTTAAGTTGATCTCTGCCTTTGGTTTCTGTTCCCTTCTTTGAAGTCGGAGCTGACGTCTGTTCTGCCAATCCTGAGGTGGAGGAGAAAGCGGCGGCTGAAGTCCTGTTGTTTTTCACCTGGTTTCTTATCATTGTTGCCATGTTGGTGAGTGTTGGCTTTAAGGAAGCGCATGAAGCTTGGAAGGCTTTCCATCTTCATCAGGAGTTCCTTTGGTGACTTGAATTGGAATATCCCTAGGATCTAGCTTAGCTGTCCTGACATCTGAGCGACAATCATAGCTGCTTGCTTCTCTTCTGGTATTTTGTTCTCCAGCTTGTTGATGTGGGGAAGCATTTTATGCGTGAATTGACCGGTGGCTCGACATGCTGTTTTCTTGTGCCTGAAATGAGTGAGTGGCGTATTGAAGAATTTCAAATCTGCTTTTACTTCATCAGAAGTTCTTGACTTTTTTTGCATGGCGTTCCTCCAGTGCCTGTACTCTTTCCCGCAGACAGCTTGTGAGGACATTGTGAAGGTCACGCGGCGTAAAGTACTTCCCCGTCATGAATAGGGTCATTTCATCGATGCACTGGGTCAAGTCCGTGTCTTCTTGAAGTAGTGATAAGACTTAATGTTAATTGCCAATTTCGAAAAAAATAACCAAAGTGCAGTGTCTTTTTTTTTTTGTTGATTGGCTGCTTGGTCACATGCCTGTTGAAAATGTATGGGAGAATTCGATCGAACCTGCTTCGTTTATGTTACAGCTCCCTGATGACTGAAATTTGAGCTCGTTCTACCTTACAATTTTGTGTTGTTCGCAGTATGACAGCTCTCAGCACTCTGATAGCTGTAATATTTGCCTGCTATGGATGATGGATGCTCTACTCCCGCCCAAGTTCAGTGGTACACATGCTTGGGTGAATCTTTCATTGGGTACCAATTGACGCTGGGATTCATACATGCGCTTGTGTAAAAGTTCTGACCAACTTTCACGATTTTATTTTAGATCTGACCCTGATAGGTGCTATTAGTTGTCATGTTTGGGTTTAAGCTTGGATTGGCTCAATTCTTCCAATTTTGTATTTATGTTTGCTAAGTCATTCACTAGTTGAGTAACTTGATCCCGTAGCGCCGAATGTTTGGATTTTCATGGAACTCGGTTCGTTTGTTTTTTTGCTGAACTTAAACAGGATGCATTATTTTTTAACATTGCTCATGACGGAGTGCAAATGTTCGTTGGTAATCATATGCACAAAACTAATTTCATTCATAGAGGGCGTTGGGCTGATCGCGACTTCAGCATGGTCGTGGAATAGTGGCGGGCCAGTGGCGCCATCCTGTGAGCCGTTTCGAAACAACAATGGCGGCTTTTTAGCAATGAATTTGCTGGAGACGACATACTAGACAAGGTAATTGGTTTCCCACTTACGTATATAAAGAAAGCTGTTGATCGCTTCTCTGTTGGAAAGTTAAATCCAGAATTCATGACGTGGGATTGTTATAAAAAATGAGCGAGCGCTTATGGATGCTTTCAAGATGGAGCGGCTTTATTTCAAATCGATCAGTTCCCTCTAGGCGGGTTGCTTGGCAAGGGTTGCTTGGCAAGTGATGCTTCGTTTGGGTGACGAGTTTGGCACAAACAAAGCAATCGTCGCATCAGTTAGGTTATGAGGGCGAGCCTGTGACGTCACTAGCGTTTTGTGAGTATGCGTCGGCCAGTATCAATGAACCTGTATCCCCTAACCTATTTTATTTTGTACCTTTTCCCACATTGAAATTGTAAATAAAATTGCACACAGTTCTCAACCTGAATGTTAATAATTGGAGAAATCGGAGCACTTCTTACTATTGTCCTATTCTTTCTTTTTTTAAATATTTTTCTTATCAAAGTCACAATTATTAGGACACTGTTGGGATTTCATTTTTCTATTGGCCTAAACGTTAACTTTTGGGTTCGTGGCACCACTGACAATGTTTGTGCATTATTTTCACATGTCTAACAGTCATGTATTGACACAGTGGACCCGCCAAAACTAATTTAAAAAAATAGAATTGATCGCACCGGTAACTGACTGCAGACGACGCTTGCATGCTCGCACCCGCACTTCGTGGTTGCCTCTGGCTACGATGTTTTGTAGTGTATTTTTTTTTTTAGCGGCCTTCCTTACCAGGGAGACCATATCCTGCCCGGATAGATTCTTGTCTCCCCAAGCAAATGAAGATCGGACGACTGTCGTCCTTTCCTTGACATCATTTATTGCTCCAAAGAGAGTGCAGTGGCGAGCCATCTTGACTCGTGACTTTTCCGTGTCGTGCTCTCAACTTGAGTCTCCCAGTGCGAGTGACGCTCGATTGTATCGTTGTGGGCAAGTGGGAGGCTGGGGATGCGGTCAGGAAGCCAGTGCCCTCTAGCAGTGCATTCTGATACGAACGCCGGTATCACTTCATGGCTTTCAAATCCTTGGTTCCCCTAAATTAGTTAAGTCTTCTGGCGGACTGAAGATGTAAAAACCTTGTGACAAGCATCGAAACCACGATAAATTGACGTATAAAACAATTTTACTTCTTCAAATACTTACATTTTTTTGCACGAATAAAATATGTCTTGCTTCCTGGCAGTTTGTTTATTGCATACGGAGATATGTGTGGTAGTAAGAATGATGTTTCTATTTATCATACCTAACCGATCCCGATACAGTTTTAGCACTCGCAGGAAATTTCTGTCATGTAACATTTTGGCTAAATATTTTACATCACACTAAGGAATATTTGTGAAATCAAATGCGAGTTGTTTATAAACGAGCATTAGATCTTTAACAGTTACTTTAAAGATCGTACTTTAAAGTTATTTTTTTTTCCGAAATGGTCATCCAGCTTGCCGTATGTAATCTAAACCCTGCGTTCGTCTCTTCAAGTAGTTTATAAGACACATTCAAAACTGTTTTCTGAACATTTCAAAGACCTAGCATTTGTGGTGGTTCTGTATGTACGCCTATTAAAATTTTACTAAGGAGTATCTTGTTCCATATTATAACTGATAATTTTTTGTTTGTTTAAAATACAGGCATTTGTGAGGGCACAGTTGCTTGCTCTACATGCCACGTTATACTAAAGAAAGAAGATTATGAACGACTGCCAAACAGTCCTGGTGATGACGAACAAGACATGTTGGACATGATAGTGGATTTGACTAATACGTAAGTCTCTAAAAATGTATTTTGCTTTAGCCTACGTTTGTTTAATAGAAACAGTTTTTCTTCTTACCTTATGTTAACCAAATGCAGTTAAAAAAGTGTCTTGTATTCACAATGTTCCCAAGTTTTGACTGATTTGTTTTTGTACGGTCCAGTACACCATTTTAATCATTGTGAAACGTTTTCGTAGGTGCTCAAGCCAAACTCCAACTGTAACGATCGCTTAATTTTCTGCCACTCGAACCAAATGAGCATTAAAATGGTTAATTTCACTACGGCAGCAAGGGTGACTGATTTATAAAACGTGACCCTTACTTCACAAAAGAAACGAAAAACACATTATCACAAAAGGAAAAAAACACATTACCACGAAAGGAAAACGATTGTGAAAGTTCTACTTGTTTTTTTGGTAGATTAGATGACTGACTACCTTCTTCAGAAGTTTGCTCCCAAGAACGCATAAACCTTCCTCACTTCATGCAGTAGCGGCGTTCATTTTGAGCCACACTTGGAGATGAGTCACCACTGATCTTTATAAGCCGCTGCCACTCCACTGCTGGCTGAGCTTGAGGCTAGTCGGGGGCAAACCGGTGTGTCAATATCGTTGTACGTTGCACTTCAGAGTTCATCAGCGGCACTTCGTGTTTTTGAAGATGCTTAATAGTCAACGACTCGAGCTCTCAGAAGGGGTTCGGCCCAGGGACGGTGGATACCTGGGGAAGTGCCATTACATATAAACGTGAAAGAACTTCTGGCCATGGTGTGGGCCTTACAGTCGTTTCAGAACCTGGTTCGGGAGCTAGCAGTGCGCTTCCTGTCGTACAGCATGGTAGCGGTGGCCTATATTCGAGTGGCGGGGGCAACGTTTCCCCTACATTGACAGAAGTGGTGCGCAAGCTTTGGGCTTGGCAAACACGCATGCGTTGTGTGGTGGAGGCAGTTTTTCTCCCAGGGCGGTGCAAAAAGACTGTCTGCTGACTTCCGGGACAGTTTTGACTTTATGATGTGTTCTGGGTCTATGCAGGCGGTTCAGGCGCACGCCCGACCTTGATTTGTTCGCATCGCTGGCCTGATTTGTTCGCATCGCCGGCTACGGCACAGCTGAGGAGGTTTGCATCCTGGGGCCGGGGTCCCGGAGCAGAGTTCATTGACGCATTTAGTATGTCGTGGTCACGACTGCACGTTTACATGTTCCCACTTGCCCCTTATTGAGACGATGCATTCAGAAGATCTTGGCTGACGGGGTTGGTAGTGCAATCCTGATAACACCGATCTGGCCTACGGAGGCCTGGTTTGTCTTACTGCGCGGCATGGGGACTGAGACTGTCTATTTGACGCAGAGAAGTGTCTTGTGTCCTGACCCCTACTGCACCGGACTACTGGGGGCCATGGATGGCCTGGCACATCGAAGGCCCAGGACGGGCAGTGCCCGGGACCACACAGTAAGCGTTCCGAGTAATGTACTCGTGGAATCTGTCCCGTACGTAAGACAGATGAGGAGGGCTCTGCGAAGGGGAAATGAAAATTCTACCGGGGTAAGGTACTTACCTGCAGGAGAATTTAATTCTCCGAGCGGAGAACGACGTCGTCTGTGTTATGGTTTATTCCCACCTGCCTCACTGCTCGGACCGCTTTGGAAGGAAGAGTGGACTTCAAAAGGTAGGATGGGTGGGGACGGGACTTGGTAGGGTATGGAAGAATTTACATAAAATTGCATGAATTATTCGTGCAGTATGACGTAGATTATAGGTGCCGTTCGGTAAGAGGGGGATCCCATACGTAACACAGACGTCGTCGTTCTCCGCTCGGAGAACTTAAATCCTCCTGCAGGTAAGTACCTTACCCTGGTAGAATTTTCATTTTTGTTTTGATGAGTGGATGACAGATGAGGATAAAGTGACTAAGGAACTTGTTAGGTGGAAGTGGTTTGTTGCTACGGTTGTGGAAGTAGGCTAATGATGTTATTAAAAATATGATTACCTGTATTATGAAACATTTGAATAATTTTGAAACTACAATCTTCCTCCATCATCGCACAATTTCATAGAGAAGATGCTCATACAGTCTTGCTAATTTTCGACAGCTATGCTACTGTCATGATGTTAATGTAAGCTCCCTGTTGGAGGGTATTGGTGTGGTCTTTATCTGTGAGTGTGGTTTCACCGGTAACTCGGGTGAGAGAGTACTATTCGGTTCAAAGGATGGGAACGTGTGTTTGCGATTTAATTTTTTACTTTGTGATTATTTTCACGTGTTGCTTTCGTGGCACGTGCACCTCAATCGACACCCTTCATAGAATAGGCCAGGATTGCTGATACCGGTATATGTCTACCGGGAGGTATCCAACTATCAGCAAACACCTTGCCTATTTCTATAAAAAAGTTACAGGAACTTGAAGTTCATATATCCTAATTTGCATACATTTCTTTGTGAATTGTTATCTGCCGTCAGGAGACTTATTATTTTCCACTTTAATTTGCAGGTCACGTCTAGGCTGCCAGGTTTTCATTACTAAAGAGATGAGTGGTATTACAGTAAAATTACCAACGCAAGTCACTGATGCACGGACGAAATGATCATAATTTGGTTTAGAAATTGTTAGCGAGTTAGAAATGTATCCTTTTGACAAACCTTTGTGCCCATCATTGCTCACAGATGTGTGAGAACTGAATCGAGAACCTATTGGAGGAAGGATTGCGGGGACAGGGACTGAATTTATTAAAGAACTGAATGCAATAAATTTCTGAAATTTAAAACTCGTATGTATTGTGCGTACACCAAACATTTAAAGGTAAAGACGGGAAAGCCAAAGGCTCACAAGAAATAACTAAATACAGATGCAAACCTATTTACGTTGCCTTTTGGACTTATATGATTTCAAAGGTCCTGGGTTCGATTCCCCGCTCAAGCAGTCTGACATATAAGTCCAAAAGGCAACGTAAATAGGTTTGCATCTGTATTTAACTATTTATTCATTTAAAGGTACATGCATCCCTGTTGGCTTTCCTGTGTGACTCGGTTTGTTACTTTAGTTCAAAAGTATGTAAATGTTGCCAACACAGTCATTTTCTTGTGTTTTTCTTTCATGCGAGATGATTTTGCCACATTAAATTTAATCTGTGTAAATGTCGCAAGCCGTGTTCTCAACGGATCGCACGACATACCGAAAGGAAGGCTTTATGTGCCTTTAACTCTTTTTCCTGGAAATGTGAAGGTAACGAATTATTCACAAAGAGATGCTCAAAATTGGTTAGGTGGATACCAATTGAGCGGGCCTGTATAATTCTGCTGTTACATTTTGTGTAAGCCGTGTTGTGCGCACAATGAATCAACAGCGCTGTTCTAATTGTTGGCTTATTATGCTCTCCCTTTGTTACGTTATGAAGGTGTAGTTGAGATATGAACGTCGACAATGATTTCAGTCGTCCAACAATAATAGCATTCCATGGGAACACTTTTATTTATATTTTCCGCCGCTCAAAAAGGCTTAAAATTGGTCCCAAGTGTTAGTTTTCTGCATTAAAAGAAAAAAAAAAGTGCTGCCTGTTCGCAACAATTTGTACATGCATAACTTTATTTTGGAATTCACAGTAAAGCGTACATTTAGGTTTATGACCACCTAAGTGTTGAGAAAGGCCAATAGTAACATTATAAAATATGTCTACGTGCAAACTCGACTGTATCCTGGTATCTAGGATATCTGAGAAAGTCTCTGTCAGCCGATAGTATTGTTTGACAATGTATTGAAAATGTGCACTCCCGAGACCAGAAAATAGGCTCTAAAACACCATAAAATGCTTCAGCTCCCGATTCCGCTGGGGCAGCTTATAATGCTCCGCCAGACCCCCTAGCTGGATTTGTCGGGCCCCTCCAAAAGTAAGTTTTTCGCTGCATTACTGTGTGCAGCAAAATTAGTTGACAAAATGGGGGACAGCAAAAAGTTTTTCATCAGACTATGTTTTGGGTAGCAGACACTTTGTTAGATTATACATGTACGATCTAAAATTTTATTTTGAGAGTTCCAATAAAATTTGGACTTTTACTATTATTTAAAATGGTATCGTAAAGGAATATTACCATAACAGCATGACATTTATAGATAAAAAAAAGTTGCTGTTAATTCTGCCATTTTTTGAAATGTGGAATCGTGAAAAATCATTATATCTGGAAATGCGTTGCAATGAAAATGAGCCAACTAGGATTTGTTTTTTAGTATACATTGTAGGCCTTTGTTGAGCATTATTTTTAACAAATGCAGCCTCGTGTATAATGTTACGAGGAATTTAGAATGTTGAGTAAATTTTTATTTGTGTGTAAATTTTTATGTGTAGCTTTTGTTAGTACAACTCTGATATTTAGGACTCTTCGTGTATTTGACACCATGGTTAAATAATAGCAAGTTTTTTTTCTCTTATCGAAGTGTAGCTGCTTGAATGAAATTACAAATTCAACACTGCTTTTGAGAAGCTGGGCTAGATCACACCACGCACTAGTTCTTAAAGTTCGTATAAGATGGGGTCTTAACCCTCTTAAAAAAAGAAAGGTGGTTCTCGGGCCGTTTTGCTCAAGAAATCTGTGCTGGTGGACATAATATTATTTATTATTGTAGCTTTCAGCTCTTTATTTTTCTTTGTATTTTGGCCCATTTTGATCAAACTTCTATTTTTGCCGTGTTGTTTCCTTTTATTTCTCTTCAAAAAATTGGCACAGGCGGAGCCCGAGTACCAACTTTTCTTTTTTAATAGGTTTTTTAAAATAAATTTCTTGGAGCCGCTAAATCTGAAATAGACTTAACGCTTGTTTAGATAACGGGTTGGATCTAAAACGATAGCGGGGAAAAGGTTGCTAGTTGATTTTTCATAGTTTGGAGCTTTTTTCCAACCATTTCTTAATGGTTTTTCTGCGATTTTTTATTTTAATTTCTTTTTGGAGGTGTCCACTGCCCCTGCCACTTACCTCAGTCAGATCTACCTTAGTAGGTAACTTTGGTGTCTGTAGAAACTGTTGATGTTGTGCTCATTGTGAAAACCATGGCAATGTAATAATTGTTAATGTATATACTTTAAGTAATGATATGTATTGATAAATGCGGGTACTGTATAATTATTTTTATATTTTAACGTTGAAGAAATGGATGTTGGATGTACCCTATTACATATTGTACAGAAATCACGGAATTTTAGTTCTGTTGTAATAGCAATCATGAATTCTTTGATCATAGTAATAATGCTGCAGAAATTTGTTTTTATAATAAAGTTATATTTGGCATTTTTCCTCTTTTCTTGTAGTGGTGGGTTCCTTATGGGCAACAAATGTACAGCCTAACTGATCGTTGAAAGATTTAGCCGAATGCTCAAGCACTGTAGCAGAATCTGCGCGGCTATATGTCGCGGGCAGTTGAAGGCTGCCATAGACAAATTATGGTCATATTTCTGGACGATTTTGATATTCCAATGCATCGTCTCGGCAATACCTTCCCATTGGTGTAGTAGCCAAATCGAATAGAGTAAAGCACTGTAAAGTTAATCAATAAAAACCAATAAACATTTGGGTAACCATGTGAAAAACAGAGTAGCTACAGACAATTTTTTTCCGACAATTGGGTGTTGCAGACAGTGGCAAAAAGTTCTGCTTCTGGATGCCCAAGCAAAACTGAAGCATAAATCGTTTTAGTCTGGGTTTTTTTGATAGCTCTGATGATTCAAAACTTATCGTACGTTAAAAATATTAAATGATTTAAGTTGAAAGTAAGGCTCGGCTGATAACCAACTTTTACTGGTCCAATTCCGATGTGATATGATCACGATGCTTTCTTCACTGATACTGATTCAAAATTATTAAGTTCAATGTTTTTTTCTGTTTCAGAAATTGGTTGCCTTAGTAACGGCATTGTGTCTTTTTGAACTGATCAGAAAAATTAAAATCTCCAATGAAAAATTCATCCTTTCAGGCTTTATGTATGAGCAAGCTTGTTGACTTAAACGTGATTTTTGAAACTTGTTTTTAGTTTGATTTTATGTTTTTTTAAGTTTTTGCTAAATAACGCCCGGCTAGCAAACGGGAAGTCCTGGGTTCGAGTCCCAGTCGGGGCAGTTTTCTATTTTTTCTGTCTCAGACTAGTGTATTGTGTATCCTCACAAGGAAAGTCTTTAATGCAGACTGCTTGCTTAGTTTATCAATTTGAAATTAGCACCATTGGAACGCTCTCTAAAAAATAGTTCAAATGGTGTATTGAAACATCAAAATCGCAAAAACGATTTACAACAAAACCAGCTAGCCGATACAGATCCGATACTGATGCCAATACCAGTATTGGCTGAGCCTTAGTTGAAACATCAAAGGCTGATGCCTGGCAATTTTAAATTGACAATAAATAAGATGCCACCACCTTTCAGCCCAGTACAGTTGGCTCTTGTTGGATTGTGGCTTGACTGAGCGCTGGGAAGTTAATTGACAAAAAGAAATCGCCTCCTGCAAGGCATGGTGTCAGCAAGTTCAAAAGGTTGGCAGTGTATGCTGTTTTGTGATGGAAGTCTTTGTTTAGAAGTGCAAAACAATACTGGCTGTGAGAGTAATTTTGACCAACTTTATATGCTGAATGAGTAATTTTTTTCATAAAACGTAATGATCTGTTTGTTACCCTTATCGCTAAAAATGAAGCAACAAATGTACAAAACTTTTTTTTTTAATTAAATGAAATTGACAAGTCCGTCAGTAGTGCATCCGGAGTGGCTACCCTGCTTGACAGCTTCCTTTTACTCAACAAAATTTAGGCCTATTTTGTAGAAACGGGTGTAATCCCACAGCCGTAATTATTTACATCCATTTGACAAGCTGTAATTAATTAAAACCTACAAGGTAGTTGTTTCTCCTTCACTTGGGCTGAAAAAAAATGCATTTTATTTTCAGTCGTTGACTAAAGCATGCAGTGGTTGAGTGGCGAAGCACTTCAGCAAAGTGTGTAGGCTTCGGTCATGTGTGATTCATGGTATTTTTGTGCTTTATTTCTCGTTTTACAGAACTGTGGGAACCGCACATAACGATAATCTACAGATCATTCTCAATGTGCTTGCACTGTAACTTACAAAAGTAAGGAGCAGGAAAAATTCAGGGTTTGTCTTCCTAAGCTTAGATAGTCTAAGTGTCAGTCATATAGCTGGGCCTGTTCTCGACTCGGACTAGTTCCATCGTGTAAATCTCCGAAATACATATTGTTAAAAAAAAAACTCCAACAAAGAACAATCATTCCGCAAAATGTTCACACTCCTCATCCAATCCTGAATTTGCGTAAATGGCGGCGTACTGGACTGAAATAGAACGCAGCATACCAAGCGACGCGAGATGGCTGCCGCGGGCCGGGCCTCCTTGGTCGGCAGCAGAGGGCTGGGGGCCCGTGGTCGGCAGCAGCACACCGGGCCTCTTTGTTCGGCAGCGGCGGGCCAGGCATCCTTGGTCGGCAGTGCCCATTCGTATCGCGTCATGCTCCAACCCAATCGAACGCATTGTATTTCGATTCACTTAACGAATCGTCAATCAGTTTTCAATAAAAAACACATTAGGCCGAGAAAAAAAATAAGTTTGGTTCTCGGGTATTTCGAAGGTCGAAAAAGGACCAGGCCACCCGGCTTTTTATTTTATTATTTATTTTCAAAATGCTATGAAAATGCTCAACATTTTTCTTTAATCTTTTAAGTAGTATGTCTTAATATTTAAGTAGTATGTCATGAATGTCTACAATTTTATTAAAAGCACTTTAGTTCAGTGTAGACTCACTAAAAACTATAAAAATGTCTTTATCATTCTTTTTTCTTAAGTTAAAAAGCAGAAAATTGGCCTTTTTTGATCAGCGGTAGCGGTCGAATTATTTGACTGGGCGCTGCCATCTTGTATTAGTTGGAAAGCTGGAATTCCACTCAATCTAGGCCTGTCAACATATTTCTCGATGGCATTTGGAGTGGCCAATCAGGCGAATTGTAGTAGGCCGTTTCTGGCCTTTTCGAGCTAATTTTCCAAAGCATTGAAAATCGCGTTCCATTATTGGCTGGTTGGTACCACGTGACCGATTTTGCGTGCTCTCATTGGCTGATGCACGATATCAACATGGACGCCGCCGATCGCTTCGGATTTCACGTGAGCGCTTGACGAGCACTTGTGTTCTAGTTCGTCATTGCAAATCACAAGAAAGATGATTTTTTTTGACAGCATTAGAAAATTAAATCAGCAGCCACGATGCAAAACTGAAATGGAAAAGGAGCCTATAAACCTTCACACTATTGCTTATCAGGTGGGAACAACGATTTTTAGCCTAACTAACGCCGACTTTCGGACGCGTTTTGTCAACACGGAAATTTTTGATTTTCATTACCGAAAGACGATTCTCGACAATTTCTCCAAAACTTACTTGCATGGTTTGATTTAAGATTATGCACCCCGAATGCGAGTTGGATATAGGCTTAAATACTCGCATCTGGCCTCTCACAAAATCGGTGATTTCCCATTTATTGCACCATTCCCAGAAATACGAGCTCTAGAAGCCGGAACCAATTCTGGAAAATTACCTAATATTTACCTAATATTTTCAGAGTTTCTACTAAATAGTCCACCTACTATTTCTCTTGTGGAACTTTCCACATCACAATTTCCCTTGCTCAAGCAGGGATTCCACATATCGACTCGTGTAGTGCAATACGGTTGCAACCATGGTCTGGAAGAACTCTTCAGTAGTGGTGTCTTGGACAGTGCACTGGCCAAACCACCACACCAACAAGTGGAAGCAAAAGCTATAGTAGTCCCAGCCTTGGGTGGCCCATGGGGTGTAGTGTTTATCGTGCTTTTTTTTCTATCGCCCGGAAGGCAAATGACCGGTACAGCAATTAGTTCATCTCTTCCTTTCGAGGCACAACTGACCAACTTAAGGGTAGGTGTGATAAAACCTACCATAAAAAGCTCCCTGCTTGATTGCTGGAGGGCTGTAAATGGAGAAGAAACCACCTAGACACACACTTCATACAAATGTGATGTCACATCGGACTAACTGCGGCTTCTATAAGGGCGGTTGCAACGGACAACAAAACGTGCAACAGTTGCTGAAGAAAACGCGCCACTAGCACATCTAAATCAACGATGCCTTTTAAACAGGAAACGTGCGATTTGGCTTTTCGTCGAGCTTCCCGGTAATTTTGAACCCATTCTAGAGCAGGCATTATTCAACGATGGATGTTGAAGAATGTCTGGTTTGTATTATGCTGTGCCGTGCTATTAGACGATACAGGAAAGTGCAAAGACAATATTGGATTCGCCGTATGTTAAGTGAATTTCAAGTGTTTGTTAGAATATTCACTCCTTTCTTGATTCCACAACACAGGACTGCTCTACTTCTGTGATAATCAGTCGGTGTTAAAATCAGACATATTTCAGGTCAAAATACACAAATGTAGTAAACACAAACAAAAACAAGTAAGGAAAAGAATGAGCCGAGTGAAGGCTCAGACAGGTGGGATGGCACAGGATCGCCATGTGAAGCGGAAAGTGCAAAGGGGAGGGCGCTTGCAGGCGATTTTAGATCTACCGACAAATACAAACACGCCACTGCGTGTGAAAGCACCAATTTGTTCCCATAGATTGTACCCGACCTGCCGCCGGTTGCCATTTTTACACCTAAACGTGCCGCAAATGCCAATAATTACGTCTGCGATTACCTCTCGTTATGTGGTCCGTCTACAACCGTCCTAGGGTCGCAATATGCTCCACAGATTTTGTGTAGGTTACTAGGCAATCAGAACATCGTGAAGGCTACAGCTGAGCATTTAGAGTGATTGGCTGCCAGCAAAGTGGATGTCGGATCAAATCCCATGTCTGGCCAATACACGAACGAGTAAAGTGTGCATCTTTTTCAAATAACTTTTTCAGATAACGTTCGAAAGGAGTATTGTTCCTCGTTAAAATCAAACAATAGCCATCCCTAAAAACTGATTCGGGTGTTGCTATAGCAGCCGTCCTACGTGCACCAGCCCTACTATGTTAACTAAAAGCTCTTTGCTTATGCAAGAGCAGCATCCTAGACAGTGCCATAGCCAGACCACCGCCATACATAGCACGTGCGGTAGGTATAAAATTAAACGTGATAGATATTGTTATAACGTTGGTATTATGTCATTTACACCTTGTCGGTTTCTATTGAGAAGCGGTAATTAATGCTTTACAAACTTGTTGTGAAATGTTTTGTTGAAGTAATGATTGTTTGAAGTACGGTACGCAATTTTCTATGTAAAGACTGGGGCCGAAACCCATTTGGGTTACTGCTTCCTAATAAAATTTAATCTAATCTGTAACGTATCTACTTCGTCTTTAGTTATGCCATTTAATTGATTCAACACGCAAGACAAGTATTTTCCTTTTTTAATAGATGCGTGGTCGCATATTTAATAGATTAAAGATAGCAACCCCTTTCCCTAGGTGGGATGCCTACAAACCCTTTAACTGCTGCTGTGGTGTTAGCAGTACCCCCTTGCGGTACCCCCTTATAACTTTTAAAATATCCAGTTAAAAACCGGCAATAAACAATTATTTCTGAGAAGTGATCAGTTTAGTGGAAATGGTACTGCAGAACTGGTGAGTTCTAGTCAGCATTTTTTTTAGATTCTTTTGAAAATAAAGTGATTTTTTTTTTGTTCAATAATTCTTCCATCCTCCCCACTGTGTTTTTTTTTCAAGAATGAGTCCCATCTTTTTTGGGACCCGAATGCAGGCTGTGCTCTGGGTAAGGTTAAATTCTGGCTACAGCCTCGATCCTAGGAGTTTTCTAGACAATTGTCCCGCTCCCTCCCAGTAAAATCTTAACAGCTGAAAACGATGCTAGTCCAAAATGTTTCCTTTTTTAAATAAACTTTAATAAAAGGAAAAATCACACTGACTATACCTTGCCCAGACTCTTTGCGACTAGTAAAACACTCTAAATTAGTCCTACCACCAGTAATTTGTTTCCTTTTATTAATAAGTCACCATTCTGCTGTACGCTAATAGATTGCAAAGTTATAAGCATGTAATGTAAGAATGGTTTAACTTTATTAACAAAACCATTGGAACGATTGGAATTTCGAAATTGGGTAGTGATTTAACTTCACTGCTATTTTTACGAAAACATCAATTTTGGTTTTGGTTTTAAGAGTGTTGGAAATTGAAATTATCAAGCTTCAATTCACAGCTTACATCGCTGACACCAACTGAATATCTATCAGATCATACATTTACAAAAGGAATTTCTGCCACCCTTTGTAGTTAAACCCACATGTTGATATCACATGTGACACACATTATTTTGTTTATTGAAGTTGGAATAATCTTGACAGATTGTACCATTTAAAAACCCATTATTTCCTCTGATTATTTCCTGCTACAGTTTGCTAGCTGTAGGCCCATACATTATCAAGTCCTCGACTTTTACACTAATCCATCCTGTGTTCGTATTTTTTTTAATGTAGTTGTGGGGGTATCATATTTGTTTGCCGTGTTTGTTGAAAAGGTTTTCTGTTTGTTGAACGCTAGTTTTGTGTCCTAGTTTTTATTGTAAACCATCATTTTTTCTAAGAAGCTTTTATTTTCATATACTGTCGGAATCTCTACCTAGCTTTTCGCCTTTATTTAAAAAATATTGTGTGCAGTACAGTAATGTGTGCAGTGCAGTACATACCCGAAAAGAGAGCTTGCTTCGTGGACTTTGCTGAAAGACAGTGACAGCTATAGAAATATTCAACTTTTATGCATTGTACATTCTTAGATAATCATTGAAGTGACAAAGTCCCAATGTGTTATAAGTTGAATCAATCAATCAACATGTAATGCCTAAAAAGTGACAACATATTTATAAAATGTGCTCGATGTTTCCAGTCAGCTCAGACTCAGTTTTAAGAGCCAATCAAAATATATAAAATTTAAAACATTTTCAAAGTCATTTAAAAAGGCAGAAACCACAAGTCCATTTTGACCAGACAGAACTGGTCTGGACAGAAGTCAAAGTCGGAATAAATAAAAAATATATAAAAAAAACAGCAAAATTAAAATATCTTGAATGTGCAGTAGGCTGGCACGAGTCGAAGTGAGGGATGACGTGCCTTACTGGCTTTTATATGGCTATATTGAGATGTCCCTGGTGGCGAAATGAGGAAAGTTTCGTTAAGTTAAAGTTCTTAGTACATATGTTCGTGTAACAAACTTAATGTGATTAGAGCCAAGGTCTACTCTTTCTTTTCCCAAGTCTCGAATGATTGTCTAGGTTTCGGCCTTGATCTTTGTGGGTTTGATGTTTTGAAAGTGTTTTGAATGTGTGCAAGTTGGTTAAAACGAAACCTCACTAACCTTTTTTATTCATCTTTGGACCTAATTGTTTACCTTCTTAAATGACTATGACACGTTTTCTATTAGAGTGGCTTAAAATGATGCCTCAGTGACGCCTTTTATAGGTGCCTTTGCACTCGCACAGAGAGAAACAAAATTCGATTCCTTGGAGTATCCACAACAATGAAAACCCTAGCATCATTGAGAGATTGCCGCCAATGTCGCACAGAAATTGTGACAGAGTGTAAACTTGCTCTTCCACAAATTTTTCTACAATGTTTGTGGAAAAGAGATAAAAAGCAACACCCATACCGGAACGCATAGCTAATGGCTCAAAAAACACAGAAACCTTGTTGATTGTTTTTTTGCAACGTTTGGTACAACCGCAGTCCTTGACAGCGTCCAATCCAGCAACGACATCCATGAAGGTATCGCGTGTGCTTCGGGCCTCAACACTTGTTCTGCATTGTGGCTTTACCAGTGAGATGAATGGTAGACTGAAAGCAAAATGTGTATAATTATAGTATGCTAGGGCTGAAGTAGAAAAATAAGTTGCAGGATGTGTGATACAGTCGTGGTAATACTCTTATGCATACCTGCAGTTAATTCTGGAGTAGAGGAGCTGTTTCACACAGGTGTTTCGGCAGGTATTAAATTTAGTTGCTGAAACGCAGGGTCTCTTTGGACTGCTCCAGTATTCAATCTGAAAGGGAAAAAAATAAAAGTAAACAATTAGTGTTTGAGGTTTTCAAAACGTGCTTAAAATCATTTTCAGATCCAGTTGAATCATTTCAGGAAATGCAATTTAAAATTTTGTGGAAATTTCACAGAGGTATTTTAAAATTAGTTTTAAAATAAATTTTCCTTAGTGTTGGTGAATGCTTCAGTTCAGTTTTGTGATTATGTTAAATTGCGGTTAAATCTAGAGAAATGAAACTGCAGTAAAGATACACGTAAATAGACATGCAGTACTTAGACACTATATTGGGTGTTAGCCCCTCCGGGGCGTTTAAGTCATTTGAGGATATACATAAACAAGCATGCAGTACTCAGCCACATGATGGGTGTTATGTAAGTCTTTTGGTGTAATAGCGTTCTATGTGCCATGAAAACTTCATTACCTTATTTTTAGCATTCTTTTCGCTGTGCAATCTAGAGATTAAAGTTCTTGGACCGTCCGGCGTCGCTATCCACTGCGCATGTGCAGCCTCCACTATATAAACGCAGACGAAGGTCGATTCTTCATCTTTCCTTCTCTACGCTTGGACCTGCCAGGTTGCGCTCTCTGTGCGCTCTTCTTTTGGAACCTGTTACTCCACGGTCGCCCTACGCCTTGTGCCAAGGGTACTCCTGAAGACCCCCTTCCACTGTTGGGGTCCTCCTCCTCTCCTGTGGTCGACATCCCTGATGACCCATCTTTGCTGGAATTTTCGGCCCTCGCCACTTCCTGTTCCCAGTCGCCTCGAGTGGCCACCCTGTCGCCAACAGTCCCCGTTATTGGACCATCGCAATCCAATCCACCAGTCACCACTGGCCCAACCATAAACACTACTATCACCTCTCAAATCCTTTACGGTCAGTCAAGCTTAACTTTCGATCTTTGGTCCCTTCAAGAAGAACTTTTTCGGGCCAAGGAGGTATATTCCCTCCTTAAGCTCTAGGTCAAGACTCATCGTGCCAGACGCAAGTGACCAGCCTCACCGGTTGATGTCCCCATCGACTTGTCCTCATGGTCGTCTCACAGATCGACTACTTCACACTAAGTGCCAGTGGACGCCGGCACCGAACCTCTCTCAAGGGAAAAAGTTCATGAACATATGGATTCGGCGCTTCAGTCTTTCAGCCGTAAGAGACCGGTGTCTCCGGTCACCCCTAACCCCAGCCGCTTTACAGACAACTAAGAAGATTCGTCTGTCAACAGCCGACGTTGCCGGTCCCTCCCGTCAGCAGGAACCACCTTACGGTTCTCTGGTCCCTCAGCCACATCATCCGTTACCTTAGTTTGAATCGGACGCTTCTGACTCGGTCGATGATGCTCCTGCCGACCGACTATTCTGATGCGATGTCACTACTTGCTCACTTTGACTAACCGGTCGATCCAGTTCCTTCCGAGATCCTTCTTTCAGACCTCATGAAAGCAGTCGAAGACATCATACCGTTTCCTGTACAAGCCCTCACCTCAAGCGACCGAAACTTGCAAAAACCGCGGTCTCTCTACGGGACTTGTCTTTGGTCTCCGCGACCAGCTTTTTCGTCAAAACCTGGTCCTTGGAAAATCTACCACACTGCTTCCCACTCTACTTTTTATAGGCGGCCTCATTTTGGTCAACGGCTCTTCGTTGGAACTCGACAAAGACCCGCCTCGTGCCGGTCACAAATCATTCTTCTTTCACCCCTCTGGTGATGGAGCAGCCAATCCAGGGGCGGTGTTAGTGGTTTTACCCTTCCGTCACCCAACCAGCTATATGTGGCAGTTAAACATTTATATTATTATCCCCGCAACTTCGGCACCTACCCCCAGTCGGAATTCCTCATTGCGGACGTTAAGTTGGACTTTGGTACCTCCTTATACCTTCCTCGTCGAGTCTCGGTGTCCTCTCTGTCCTACGTGACAGCGACCGTCTCCAGCATCTTGGTCTGCGAGCTGCCTCTCAAGCCGACGCCTTGAATATGGCTGCCTATGCGCTGTGCAAAAAACTTTCCATGGATCCATCTCCAGATGAAACCAAGGATATAGCATCATTGGTTGGCTAGGTGTTTCGCAAGGCCTGCTTTGCCACCTTCCACTCCATGAACTGGCTGACACAGGCCTCTCTTCAATTCTACGCTCTTGCTTCACGAAGTCCTCAATACAGTCTCGGGCTGCTGACAGCCCATCCACTAGGGCTGTTGCATTGACTCGGTTTCGAGCCAACTTCCCGAAATCAAGTTTGACCCAGTCACACAAATTTGTGGTCCTAGGGGTGGCTTTCAACCTAGCTCAGGCAGTTATTATGCCCTCCCCAGACAGGATACCGTCTCTACTTCCCCAAAAAATATGGGCCTTCCTTCGGCCGCCCTCCTACACGTTAACACAGCTCAACTTCCTCATCGGTTCGCTGGACTCCATAGCTCTACTCGTTACGTATGCTAGATGGATGGTAAGACCTTTCCACCACTTTCAGATCGACGAATGGACTGCTCGGTCGCCTGCCCTTCCCGAGCGGTGACCGTGTCTAAACACCTTCCCCTCTCCTCCTTACACTCTTGGATGGACGTCCAGTACATCACTCAGATGGTAACCCCTTCACGAGCCTCCGCCCGTTATCCACCTGTTCTCCGTCGCATGCCTTCAAGGATGGGTCGTTCATATTGGTAACCGTAAGGTATTTGGGACTTGACCACCAGATACCAACGACCACATCAATATTGTAGAACTGCAAGCGGTCCTCCTTGGTCTGACACACTTCCAAGACTTTGTCAACAGGAAGGTGGTACAAGTCCACGTCGACAACACTACAGTGGTCGCCTATCTAAGGAACGGCGGAGGAACATGGTCCCACTCTCTCCACCAAGTCACCTTCGACATCTTCATGCTGTGCATTCGCTTAAGGACAACCTTACTACCGCTCCACGTTCCGGACATCCACAATGTGATTGTGGACTCCCTGTCACGCCAGTCCCGTCCAGTGAGCGAATGGTCCCTCAAAACATCCATTTGCACATGTATCTTCAAGTTATGGGGACAACCGTATCTCGATCTCTTCGCTACGAGGTTCAATGCCAGACTTCCCCACTTTGCCAGCCGGGTCCCCGATGATCAGGCATGGGCAGTGGATGCCCTAATGATGAATTGGAGCCACCTCTTCGGTTACCTGCTTCCTCCACCCAGACTACTCCCCCTGGTCTTGCGCAAGGTGGCCCAGTCTCCGGGATATTTTATCGTGGTCGCTCCCAACTGACCATCGGCCGCCTGGTTTCCCCTCCTGCTCCATTTCCTAATCGATTCCCCTCGATGCCTACCTGACATACCGGCATGACGGTCCCAATACTGGGGTACCGTACTCCATCGCAAACCCTGGACGTGCCAGCTACATGCGTGGTTGCTATCATCATATTACTCGAAGCAACAGGCGTTCCATCTGAACAGGCCTCTTGCATTGCCTCTAAGGCAGTAGGGTCATCCATTAACAAAATCAATGACAGCCATTGGTGACAATGGCTTTGTTGGTGTATGCCGCAGCAGATCAATCCGCTCGCTCTATCTCTAGCACAGCTTCTACGTCCTGACAGACCTGAACACCGGTCTGCCCTGAACACCGTCTTTCGAGCGGCTGATTGTCCGGCACTCGTAGACGACTTCTGCACCTCCGCTCTCCTCAAGTCATTCGAACTCAAGGGACCGCCATTTTCCAGATTGAGACTTGTCTATAGTCCTCACATATCTTCTATCAACACCCTATAAACCTCTATCTTCTTGTCGCCTCAGTCATTTGACTCGAAAATCGGTCTTTGTGGTGGCCCTGGCCACCTGTTTTTCGATGCAGCAAAGTACAGGCCCTCTCGGCGACTGCCACCGACTGTTTCTTCCACAACGATTGCTCTGAGGTCACCCTGACCCCTCGAGCATCCTTCCGAGCCAAGACCCAGAAACCTGGTGACTGAATCAACCCCATCTGCGTACCAGCGTGTCTCCTATCGTCGGCAGCGAACCTGAGAAGACTCTCTGCCCGGTTTGTGCCATTCGGTATTACTTAAAACGCTCCAAGCCTCTGCAACGCGGTCGCTATCAACTATTTCTCTCTTTTGCGTCAGCGACCGGAGAAACATCAGCACACATGGTCGCTACCTGGATTAAGACTGTCATCTTGGATGCCTACAAAGCTCTCGAAGTAGACTACGCCGACCAAGGGATTCGAGTTACCACCCATGAACTTTGGGCTATCTCAACTTCTTGGTACCCCCACAGTAATGTTCCCATTACCGACATTATGGAAGCTGCGTCCTGGAGAAACCCAACTGTGTTCACATCTCACTACCTGCGAGGTATGTCCGCCCAAGCAGAAGGCTTGTATTGCATCGGTCCCTTAGTGGCTGCCAAGCGAATACTTTAACCCCCTTAAGCGAAACGGCCTCCATCCTCCTACAGAAACTTCGATCGTTCGCAAAGACTTGTCTTTCTGGGGAACCGGCACGCTACCCTAGTGGGCTCCGTCAAGTGGCGCCCGCCGCCTTTTGACGAAGTGTGTGGAATGCTAAAAATCAGGTAATGGATATTTTCATGGCACATAGAAAGCCCAAAATACCAGGTACACTTGATTGATATTGGTTGTCTTTATGAAAATATGCATTACCTATCTCCCACCCTCCTCCCCTCTGTGTCGCCACTGGGGCACTTAGAGGAACGAAAGTTGAAGAATCGACCTTCGTCTGCATTTATTTAGCGGAGGCTGCACATGTGCAGTGGGTAGCGATGCCGGACGGTCCAATAACTTTAATCTCTAGATTGCGCAGCATAATAAGGAGAATGCTAAATATCAGGTAACGTATATTTTCATAAAGGCAATAGAAACCAAAATCAACCAGCTGTACCTGGTATTTTGGGTGTATTCCACGTGTTGAAACAACACCATATAGTGAAAATCTATCTGAAAATGCTAACGTATTAGCGACTGGTGACTACTGTATGGATCCGTTTCCAGGATTCACCAAACACTTCCCAGTACCTGCTGGCTGACTTTACACCTAAAATTTCATCCTCTTACATTGAAACACACAATTGGCTGAAAATAACGACAATGTTTGGTAGTTCTGATGTATAACTGCATTTCATTTAAAGCCAGTTGTTTAAAAGAGATAGATGGGGAAATACTAACCAGGTTATTAAAACACATTGGTAGAGATTGCAAAGAATGTGATTTACAGTATTCTGGTGTATACCCAATTTCATAAGGTGAGAGAGGATGCACTGCCACTACAGAAATGTACTTTGTGTAGATAGTATGGCTTAGAAATTGGAATACGTTGAATATAGATTTTCGTAAAACACCCAAGATGTTGAGATAAGTGGAATTGTACACTTAGTCACCTTTTGTTGCGTGAAGAAATGAACTGCTCTCATGTCCTTGCTGTACGATGACTGAGGTTTTAAATCCAGAATTCCTTCGCCCTTGGCCAACAAGTATAACTGCAATAAATATTATTATAAGAACGAGTGTTCAGAAACTGAAGTTTTGTGAACATTACTGCTGACGTCAAGCTATACTCAGGAAACATCCTGTTATAATTAGTTACTGGGTATTAATTTAAAAAAAATGAATTCTCATACATGTGACATTGCAATTAAAAAAAGTAAAACGTTGATTCATTCTGATTTGCAGTGGCAATGCGTCTTGTTCAGATGCCTTACCAGTGGTTTGGATTCTGCCCTGGATCCTGCTGGGGGTTTAGAGCACTCCCACAGGCCTCCAGCTGGATCATCACCTGCCCCACAGCTTCATTCCGGATGCAGCATGCACTTATTACTTGCAGTCAAACTCCTCTGTTGAGGGCAATAATTGGTCATTACTTCATGGACTTAAGAGTTTAACATAATAATACGAGTTATGAGACCAAGTTGCGACAAAAAATTGTGCAATTTAACGCCCAGGGTACAATTTGGGCCACCCTTTCTGCCGGTATCTTAGCTCAGGAGCCACACAACGATGCGACTCGGGAGTCGAGCGGGTACAGCAGGATCACCCTGGTCCAAAGCATGTTAATGCAGGTAAGCCCGTTGCGCGGATCTCTAGTGCGATCCCAATGTATGGGGTCGACTCTCTTGTCACACCACTATGCAGCTTTTCAGTTAAGTTATTGGAAGATGGAATGGCAGACCCTCTACTTTAGTGGTTTTAGACAGTTTTTAATTGTACATCAACGTTTTAACGCATTTATTTGCACTTTTGTTTATATTGTTTTTTTCCCCATTGTTTGGTTTTGGCTTGCAAAAAGACCTGGTCTTGTTATTTTTATGTTGTTTGTACAATTCAGACAACAAATGAAGCCATTCATTCATTCATTCATGCATTCTTTCATTCATTTATGGATATCTATCTGTTAATAAATTAAATTTACCGTTCGAAAATCTTTGCCGCAGTAGTCTGCAGTTCTTTGCATTAGAAATGCTGTTAGATATAGGGTGCTAGATCCAGCAAACGGGTGAGATCCTGTCAAAAAAAATATACATATACAACGATAAAAGCAAATGGTTGTGCCACAAACTACAACATGTGTACATAAACAACAAACTAGAATTATTTAGACCAAAGCGTTGTATCCAGAAATTTAAAAATATGCTACCACCCATTCAGGAAGGTATTAACAAATTTAACTGGTCTTATTTATGTTTTAAAGCAAATTCAGGGTCAGCTGCACTTTTGTTTATTTATTTATTTAAGTCGTAGAGCCTAAAGGCATTAAAACGACATCCACAGAAAAGGGCAAAGAATTGCGCAAAAAAAACACAAAAAACATTAAAACAAACTAACCGCAAGAATGTTGACACTGTATACAATCATGTTGTAAATCTAAATACTTTTTGAAAGCAATAAAACTTGTGGCATTCACAGTTTCAGTAGTTAACTCGTTCCAGTTTCTAACAGTTTTTGGAAGAAAGAATCTGCAAGTACATTTGTATTACACTGCACCCTGTTAGCCTTCTTCGAGTGGTTGTGCTGCCCAAAACAGCTAAGAATTTTTATGTAGTCGTCTGGGTTTAAAAGAGTATCCCCGTTATATATCCTGTAGAACAGTCCTAGTCGACGATCTCTTCTTTGCACCTCAAGTGGCTGCCATTCCAGAGTGTTCAGCAAACCAGAGACACATGTGTCAGAATTGAATCTGCCCAACACCATCCGTGCGCGCGGCGTTGCACTTTCTCAAGCATGTCCACCAAAAATCTAGTTTCAGGGTCCCACACCGCACTGCAATAAAATGAGTTTTGACCAAACTAAAGCATTGAAAACCAGCTCTCTAGTGCACGTCGTTGTACCAGCCCAAACACGGTTTATGAAGCGAACTTCAGAGTTGACCTTTGTGCACAGGCTCGAGACGTGGTCGTTCCAGTTTAGCCTATTGTTAATTTGAACTCCCAGAATAGAGAGTCTATCAACCACCTGCAAAGCATCATTTCCGATTTTATACTTGGGAATGACAACATTCTTTTTTCTAGACACCGCTAAGACTTTGGTCTTGGTAGGATTGAGTTTCATTCTCCCTTTTTTACACCACTCTTCAATTCGATTCAAATCAAATTGCAGCTGTCTTCTGTCAGCCGCCTCCGTAATACGTCTGAACACTGTGGAATCATCTGCAAACATTGCTTTGTCAGACTGAATGGATTCGATCAGGTCATTTATGTAAATCAAAAACAGAATAGGACCACTAACGGGTCCCTGTGGCACCCCAGACAAGACTGGAGCCTCAGTTGACCTTTTACCATTTACAACAACAAACTGTCTTCTGTCTTGGAGGAAGGCACGATACCATTTCACAACACCATCTGATGCGCCATAGCCTTGAAGCTTCATAAGAAGCAAATCGTGAGGCACGGAATCAAAGGCTTTAGCCATGTCCAATGCTACAAGGTCAACGGTAGCTCCTTCATCTAGTGCACTAGCAATATTATGTATCATGTCCAAAATCATCAGCTCACACGAAGATCCCTTACGGAAGCCGAACTGTCGCTGCGAGAGTAGATTTCCAAGTGCACCACAAGGTTGCTGACAAGAATATGCTCCAACATTTTGCAGCATATCGATGTTAGTGAGACTGGACGGTAATTTCCCACAACATTCTTCTTTCCACCCTTGTGCAGTGGTACCACTGCAGCGATCCTCCAGTCCTCCGGCACAACACCCTCTCCCAAACTCTGCCTAAAGATACGCAATAAATACCGTGCACTTACTGCCTGTGTCTCCTTAAGCATCCGACTGACAATGCCATCCGGACCAGGTGCCTTGCCCTCCTTGAGGGTAGACATGAGGTTTAACACGCCAGCATACGCAATTTCGAAATCTGGCATTACATCATTACTTCTTGACGTGAACTGATCTCATTTAGCTGTTTGAACTATCTAACACACTTAACTCTTCAAACTAAGCTGTAGGAAGTATGTAACATGCAACGGCAGCCGGTCATCAGTATCGGGCCCAGTAAAAACAGATTAAAAAAAACCGTTAAATTCATTCGCCCTTTCAGAGTCTCCAGTGACTAGTGTGCCATCTTCAGAGAGTATAGGTGGGATGCCACATTCCTGTCTATTTGCATTCTTGACGAAAGCCAAAAAACGCTTTGGGTTTTTTGTAAAGGTAACACCTAAGCCCTCCATATATTCCTGCTTCCGTTCCAGCAACAGTTTCTTAACCAATTCTTTATGGTTATTTGCCCTAAGCCACAAATGACTAGATCCGGATTTCCTGGCCTGTTGCCTCAGTCTTTTTCCCTTTCTGGCTGCTCTTTTAACTTGAAGATTCACCCATGGCTTGTCTTTGGAAGGATTCGTAGCTACATGAGGAGTAAACTTTTGCACAGTTTGGAGCAAGTTACTCTTAAACACTGACCAGTTTTTCTCAACTGATCTCTCGGGGGCTAAATTTTCAAAATCAATATAAAGATCTTCAAGTTCTTGGTTAATTTTAGCCCAGTCCGCTTTGTTATATCTCCATGTATATTTCACATTCCCATTATCCATATTGAAAGAGGCTGGCAAAACAAACTTACAAACAAAACAAACAACTTACCGTTACACCCAGTGAGGGTTAGTTACTGGAAATATTATTTCTGTTTTTGGGCCAAATCATATTGCCATTCATTTAGTTTGCAGGCGACGACAACTGCAACTGCTTGCCTGCTTTGCTCATGGTCTCCACACAATTCACCTTTCAGCATATTCACAACATGATTCAGTGTGACATGCCATGGTGATATTCCAAATCAATTAGTTGTCCGTCCGCACCACTTGACTGGGTAAACAAAATCCTACCATATTGATTTCTGCACACCAAGCAAGCCATGACATCCTGCAACGCTTCAATACCTAATAGGGGAACATTATTTTTGTAGGGAAATCTCCCATCTAAGCAGTCTACTTGGGTGTGTATAGAGATTCTCTTACTTGGACTTAACTAGGCCTACAAGCAAAGCAACTTACACCTCGCATACCATTCATTCTTAAACGCTGGAAAATAATGTTGTTCTTAGTGAGACCAGCCTCAATACTGGAATACACTATGTAGTGTAGTTGACAAGTTTCTTAAGTAAAACCTGACATACACATCTTGTGTTTTGCGCGTGCTACTCACTGGCTTGAAAAAGAGTCTCCTGGATCTTGCAATTTCCACTTGTTTCAATGTGGAAGTTGGTAAATTATCATAAAACAATTGTGGTTGACAAACGACATTTTCTTAGATGATTATTTAGAAAAACGTGCAAGAAGGAAAATTCGTTATCTGCCTGGATTGTTTTATGATATTATGAGGCTTTTGTTCTGGTTTTGGAATCCTTGGTAAATCATTTAAGCAACGTAAACTGTGTTTTGTCAACTTGTTTAAAGTTAAAGATGGTTTCTCAAGGAATGATATCTACCTGAGGAGGTCTGATAAGGGACCGGTCATTATTTATGGCCAGGGGAGAAGAGGAGAGAATGAAAATCTGATCACCACATTTTCGACGACCTCCCACAGGCCATAAATAATGTCAGCCAATTATTTCGTTTAGCCAAATTAAGTAAGTAGCGCGCTGCACCGACAAGTCGCCACGTAAGGAAAACATTCTTCGTTTTTAACAAAAAAAATTCGTTGGATTAAAAATGTTCTACAAAACACCGATGATCCATAAAACACGTATCACGCTCTATAAACCCACGAAGTTCTATAAAACACCAATCTTGTGTCGAGTTTCATAAAGAACTCGCTGTTTGTATGTATGTCAACATCTGTAACATAGTCAGCACTAGAAACACAGAAGGAGCCAAGAAACCAGGAGATGAGGCTTTTCTAGCAAGTTTATAGAAAAAACTATACTTGTAGTACTGGTACTAATAGATTCAAAACCTTGTAAATGCTCACATCATGAGGGGTCTGGGAGAATGAAGTGTTATTAGAAATTTTGACGACTGAAAGTGTTATCTGTGAGGTCCAAAAATTACTTTCTATATGCCATGAAAACATTAGTTGCGTATAATTTAGTAGCAGTCCCTTCCTTTGGAAAGCTCAATCCTCTAGAGATGAAGTTGGCTTCACTGTCATGCTCGCAGCCCCCTTTCTACTGCGCGTGATCTTGGGCCTCTATATAAGGAGCCGCCGTAACATTGGGCATTATTCTTCCTTCCTAGGGCAGCCATGATGCGTGGCTCTCTATCTTAAGCTCTCCCTCTTCAATACCAGGAGCCAACAGACTCCAATCGGATTCCCGGATGTTCCCTTTTAGGATTCCGTGTGGACATCTGTCTCCCTTGTTCCGAATTTCAATTCGGCTGCGTTTCTTCAGCCCGTGCTCTACAGCACGAGGCTCGAAAACTAATGGAATTTGGTCTCCTTTTAAGAAACCTCGGACTCTCTGACTCTTCCTGCAGCTTGCTCTTTCAGTTTTGCTGTTTTCACACACACGGACTCCTGCTAGCGCCAGTATACGGCAGCACAAGTGATCGAGCAGCCAAGCATTCGGACGACGCCCAAGACTCGAAGACAAACAAGACCTCCGACCAAGATTCGGTCTTCTGGAACAACAGATTCCCGGATTCCTTTTTCAGCTTGTTCTTTCAGTTTCGTTGCGTCTTTTACACACGAACTCCTGCAAGCACCAGTACACGGAAGCAGCACAGGCGAGCAAGCGCCCAAGCATTCGGACGACACCCAAGACTCGAAGGCTAACAAGACCACCGGCCAATATTCGGTCTCCTTTTCGGTGCCCTTTCAGTTTCGTTGTGTCTTTACACACACAGACTCATGCAAGTGCCAGTACACTAAAACAGCACAAGCACAAGCTACGAAGCACCAAGGATTCGGATGATGACCAAAGGCTAACTAGACCACCAACCAAGATTCCACCTCCTCTTATGGAACCACGGATTCCCGGATTCCTTTTTGAAGCTTGCTCTTACAGTTTCGTTGTGTGTTTTCACACACGGACTCCTGCAAGCACCAGTACACTGAAGCAGCACAGGCAACCAATTACCCGAGCATTCGGACGACGCTCAAGGCTCAAAGGCTAACAAGACCACCGACTGGGACTCGGTCTCCTCTTCTGGGACTGCGGATTGCCGTCCACCCAGCTTTTTCGTGTGGCCTGCTCTTCGGTTACATTGTGTCTTTACTTACAAAGTCCTGCAATCGCTAGTACACTGCAACACAGACAACCGACCGACCAAGCATTCGGACAACGCTCGAGGCTCGAATGTTAACAAGACCACCGACCAAGAATCAGTCTCCTCTTCTGGGACCACTAATTGCTGTCCACCCTACTTATCCTGGCAGCTTGCACTTCGGTTCTGTTGTGTCTTACACACACGGATTCCTACAAGTCTGCTTCTTTATAGCACAAGCAACCAAACAACTAAGCATTCGGATGCCACTCGAGGATTAAAGGCTTACAAGACCATCGACTGGGACTCGGTCTCTTCTTCTAGGACCATGGATTGCTGTCTTCTGCCTCTTCTTACAACTCACCCTTCAATTCCGTTGTATCTACACACACGGATTCCTGCAAACACTAGTACACTGCAACACAGGCATCCGCGCGTCCGACTCACGACCTCTCCTATAGCAGAGTCTCGCTGCCCTGAATTCTACTCAGCAATTCCGGACCATCAATCACCAGACTACCTGTCTTTGGTCTCCAGTCCTTTGGCCTCCCTCTCAGGCATCCAGATTCCTGATTCCAGATAACCTAACCTTCTGGCCAAAGGCTGGAATGCTGAAACTCTCTTGCACGGAGTCCTTGACATCTCCATCCTTCAGAATCTCTCCTTCACGGACTCCTCATCCGGATTTCCTATGGATCGATTCACCTTCATAAGATGCTCATCCAACCCTTCAGCCTTCATCAGCAACCTAGTATACAGCCTCTGGATCCCAAGCAAACCCTTGGGAATGCCAGTACGGATTACAAGTACCTACAGACTCCCAGTCCCTTGAGTCTTCAAGGGGCAACCGGGGAAGCTGCAGCTATGCTAAACAACATCTGTCCCATTTTCTGTTTTTACAAGCGGTGGCCCCTACACTCTAGCAACATCCTTTCCGACTGTTCGGCTATTAAGCCCTGACCTTTACGGACGACCTCCCCCCCTTAGAGTCTCCTTGGGTCGCTCCCGAGGACCTCAGCTACGCCATACAGGTTTTCCAAGTCTACCGTAACTTGTCTCCTGCCCTCAACAGTCATCACTGGTGGCGAACGAGCTTCGCTTCATGGACACCTCTCTAATCTGCTGTCCCCCAGACCCTGGAGTCTCCTTGGGACACTCAAGAGGACTACGGATATGACATAAAGCTCCTCCCCGTCACCTGCCTCCTATTTCAGACTTCTGTCTTCCCACAAGTCCTCACCAGTAGCAATCATGCTTCGCTTATCAGACGCCTCTCGAACCTCAACCCACGGTCTCCCGGACCCTGGGTCTGCTAACAAGCAATCAAGGTGACCACTGCAACATCCTGCCTCCTACCTTCGGTCTACTGTCTCCGGGAGGAAGCTTTCATAAGCAACAACCACACTACACAATAGCTGTAACTTGTCGCTCGCTCTACAATTCCAGTTCTCGCCTTCTGACGGCCCCCCTCAGGCTTCCGTCTATGATCCCCTCAGACTCTAGGATATGCTAGAAGCATTAACAGGAGCCACAACTACTTGATGAAGCTTTAACCTTGATCTTGTTCCCGGTCTTCCAACGACAGTCCTCGCAAGCACTGTGTCACACGTCTTCACTTTGGACGCCGCCCCCTTCGTCGGCCCACAAGCCCACAATCCCCCAGACCCTCGGGTCTGCTAAGGACAACACCTACATTCGACCACTTGTCGACAGGAAACTGACGACCATCGAGGTGTTGTCCTACGATCCGCCAGATCCTTCAGTCTGCTGTTAACACACAAGAAGGCACCCGTCTCCTGTTAACAGAAACCTGGCAGTTACTCCGTAGATCCTTTCATGGTTCACAACTAGTTCTTACCTTCAGCCTCGTTCTACTCGAGCGTCGGCCTATGGTCCTCAGGACCGTTCGATTCGCTAGCAACATCCGAGGGAGCTGTAGCCCCAGCTGGAACATTCACGTTGGCCAGCAATCCTTGTCTATGGATGCCAGTCTCCTCCTGACATGCCCACAGTTGCTGTCTCTTCCATCCCGTAAACCATTCTAGGACCACAGGTGGTGCCCAAACAGCACCTCTTTCACCAAATAGCTACGACAGACTTGCATCGCCTTTTTATTCCATGGCGTATGGCTCCTCTCCTTTCTAGCCTCACTGGCATTTCAACCTTCCAGGTTCAAAACAAGGAGGGAGGACCATCACGGCCTTCAAGGCTGCCTCCGAACAACTTCACATGAACGAAGGGCCCAACCGGTCACCTCCCATCACATGAGCCGTGGACCTGGTAAACAGATGAGTCTATAGACGTATTTTCTTCCTACCGTCAACTACGATTGTAACTCCGTCTTCGCTTGTTCACGTTTGCTACTCCGTAACTGCGGTCTCCTGCTTCCCATTCCCCGATGACACCATTCTCAGGCACCTAGCTTCTCCTCGAGCTCCTGAGTACCTCGAATATCGGTCTCCAGCAGGTAGCTCCTAGCCATGACAGGTCTATTATACCCGTAGCCCCTGCCACGGAGTCTCCTTCTCCTTTCCTACAACCATGCCATCCTTTGGCTTCGAACACTCCTGCCTCACCCGGCCGAACCATGTACTGTGAGGCCGTTCCCATTCTGCACCAAGCTGCTGTCTTGACAATCACCAACTGGTTATCAACCGCCTCATCTTATGATCCGCTTCAGCCAGTACTATGTTCAGTTTGACTGCTTGTTGACATCTACCTTCGTCCCAGTTTTCACCAAACTTGTATAACATTCCGGTCTTCCTACCTAGGACTTACCCTGCGCAATTCACTATGCTCAGGCTAAAAGAGTGGCACTCGGCTTCCGAACCCTGCCCTGGCATTTTATCTTCTCAAACTTCATTTACCAGACGAACCACGGACAACCTTTCATGAGGTCCATCATCGACTTGTCCCCCACACAAGCCCTGTTCATCGGTCAACACTTACTCACGAGAAGACAAGACATGTCGAGCAAGAAGACAAGACACGACAAGAAGACAAAAATACATCTCGTCCACCTAGACGTTTTTTCCTGTAGATTGCTTCCGACATGAAGATCTGATCTCTGTCCATCCTTCCGAGTTGCGGATTCCCGGATTCCTGATTCCGTCGCAAAAACTGCATCAGCCTGATTTCTGTCCAGTCTTCCGAGTTATGAACTCCCGGATTCCTGATTCACGGAATCTCTCCGCTGTACGCCAATTTCTCAAGCTACGGCTTATTCTCGTCTTCCATAGATACCAATTCTCGAGTTCAACTGGATCAAGATTCCTTACAGGTAATGAGAAAATTGTCATGTTTGCATGCCTTTTTTCTTCATTGCCTGGCCTGGAACAAAGTCACTGTCCCCTCCTTTGGGGATTTTGCCGGCCTCTGACTCCAGTCGTCACGCCTGCCTGCATCGACCGGCTCACGTAGTATTTATACTCCGGGACAGCCTGCTCGCTGTACGGGCTCCATCCAGCACCTTGGCATCCGCCTCCGAGGGATAAGGTCTGCTACTAAATTATAGGTAATGAATATTTCATGGCATATAGAAATTCCAAAATACCAGGTGCAGCTTGTTGATTTTGATTTCTATTGCCCTTATGAAAACATATATCCACTCTCGGTCGCCAAGGAAGACCCTGAGTGGAAGAAATAATGATGCCCAATGTTACGGCGGCTCCTTATATAGAGACTCACGAGCATGCGTAGTCGAAAAGGGGCTGCGAGCATGGCAGTGAAGTCAACTTCATCTCTAGGGGATTGAGCCTTACAAAGAAAGGGACTGCTACAGGGAATTCGGTAAACCGTGAGGAGGTGGTGTTGGCCCGTTTGCGCATTGGTCACACTCGACTTACTCACTGTTTCCTTTTGCGGGGGGTTGACCCTCCTGAATGTTATTGGTGTCGGCGGCCACTTACGGTCCGGCACTTCCTTGTTGATTGTTGCCATCTTGATGGTTTTCGTCGTCGTTTCCATCTACCGCATGACATTGTGCGTCAATTGGGCGATAAGTCTGTCCTCCTGTCCGGTGTTTTTCAATTTTTGCAGGAGGTACAGATGTATGACAAGATTTAGATTAGGGGTTTGAATAATATCTCTGTAATGTGTGGTGCAGTGGCAACCCGGACCACTGCACTGTGACTGAGGTTGGCGCTAATGACCATTAAGCCTCATCCGCCCCCCCCCCTCTTGGTCCAATGATGGAAACATTTTTTCGACATCAAAGGAAACAAATTCAAACTCTGGCGGCACTTGATATCTTCCAGGTCGTGAACAATTTTGAGTGCATTGAGAGTTGTATGACGCCCCTCAGTGAGTTCTTTTAGAATGGGTTTTAGGATGCACGCAAGCTTAATATTGGGGTTAGTCTTCCCACTCGTAATTATCCTGAGAGGAAAACCTGGCTTGTGGGTGTTTATCTGGGGGAAAATACAAGGGGAGGGGGGGGGTGTCGGCCTTCAGATATTTTTCGAAAAATTCCGGTGTAATTTTTTCTTTGTTTACATGTGCTTTAAAGAATTTTTTAAAATGAGCATTGTATTTGATCAGTAGGTTGAAAGGGAGCTTTTTGTAAATATGGTCATTGTTGAGTTCTTCAAGTATGTTAGATTTGAGTTTCGGTGTATCAAGTATGACGGTAGCATTGCACTTATCAGCTCTGCAGATGGTGATGGATGGATTTGATTTTAGGGCCCGGATAGCAGTAATTTCTTTGACAGAGAGGTTTGGGATTATATGTTGCCTGGAATTTCGCAGTGCAGAAGTGCTGGACCATGGACTTCGGAACGATTCAGTACAAATGAAAGCCCAGCTCCAAGCTTGGCGCAAAATACTGGGACAACATGCCAAAGTTTTGGTGTGGGTAAAAATTTAAGGTCTTTCTTTAGCAGATTAAGTGTCAGATTAAATCACGTCAAGATTTGCTGGTTGGGGTATTGTAATGTAAGAGTCTTTCAGGCTCCTTTAGCAGTCGTGCGACCTACTGTGGCTTGTTCTGAACTTTCGATACCTATTCTTCCCATTCATCCATACAAGCATTAGTTTGCTTCAGATATGATGTAAGGCTAAAAGAAATTAATTATACATAACAATTTGGCTATAAAATGACTTTGTTTAAAGATATTCAGTTACCTAAACCTCAGAAACTTGACCACTAACCTAGTTTCAGTTGGTCTGTTCTAGCTAAGCTTTCCATTAGGAATACACCATTGTGTACTCTTACCAATGTGAATCCGAGTGCAAGAACCTGTTGGTAAGTTAATAGAGTCTTTTCTCTCAGCATCAATAGTGTCAATCCCTCCAGAAGCCTGGAATAGTTAATGCAATACATGCAGGTTAGAGACTAGCAGTCATTGACTGGAAGTGGCATAAGAAATTAGCAGTGGAAAGCAGTTTTAGTTCCTCAGTAGCAATAGTGTTAACAGTTTTGATTTGTATAGAAGGTTGCACATTAAAAAGATTAATTAATGTAACTGTCATTAATTTATATGCGTAGATGTCGATCCTGTAGGAGACTTACGGTGTCGTCACACCACAATTTTTTAAAGTAAGGGGATGACCAGCTAGCATTTTGAAATTTATTTGTGATTTTTGCTGTAGCTACGCTAGGGAAATGCACTCATTCTCTTGTAGTTAGTTACCTCACGATAATTTGGAAACGTCTATTTGTATTACTTGGCTATATTTTTTAAGCTACCTCCAAAACGCTTTGGCTAAATGTCTGGAAATGCTGATAACTACAAGAAGTGGAAGGTTGTTCTGTGTGGCCACGCGAACCCAAGTTATCAGCACCAGCTTCAAAATAAGGATTTTGAATGAATTCAAAAGGACCTCCATAATGTGTGGCTTTTGCTAAAAAGGCAAATAAGAGACTCCGATTTCTCTGTAGGCCATTCAAACATATTTATCCACATAAGACCTTCAGACTTGTGTACAAGACCCATATCAAGCCTATTTCAGTAAAGCAATGTGTTCGCGTAATACGTCTTGCCAAATACATCAGTGTAATCGATACAGTTACAGAGAAGGGCCACTCGGCTTTTCGGCCATCTTAATTGAACAACTTCAAAGACTACACCTTCCATTATTAGAGAAACAGAGAAACGAAGGTAGTCTAATCAAAGCGTATACAATTGTATGCCAAAATCAGTAGAGAGGCCACAGTCTTACTAATTTCAAGGACCACACAAGATTAGGCTTATGGGTTGCAAGCTTCTCCTTTTCTCATAGTCGTCAACAATAGGAATTTCCCTATAATGCCCTATAATTCACCTACTAGCCTAAATGTCAAAACTGTCCATTTAATAATTATAATTGGTTGTCTGATTACACTGAGGTGGACTTGGCTTACATAGCTCTGCAGTTTCTTTATAACCTTCTGTAACCAAGAAGGAAATCTGCTACACTGGAACAGCTAAAATTAATTATCGTTTCAGGAGATTATGTATGAAAACTAAGTATGCCGATGTTGGATATCTAATAATAAGATCTCAGCACGTCTTGGGATGGCAATGCAGCAAATTTATTGTCAGTAAAATTTCTGGTCAATGTAACGACCTTCATCAGTACTATATCCCTCGGCCGCATTATTTTGTCATTTTCAGCCGGCTTAACAGACATTTCGGCTAAATTGCGGCTAGCCACAAGTTTTATGGCCACCACCAGCCAACTATAAATTCGGCTGGCTGACGGCTAAATCGATCGAAATGAAGCAAATATATCGAAATAAGCAAAGAAATGAAGCAACGACGAAACTACCCTAACAGCATAAGAAAATACTGAAATGGAAGGAGGAAGGAGACATAGGCTTAATGGTTTCTAGAAGAATCACAAATGAAAAAAGGAAAAATTCACGAAGAACCCTCAAATTAATAATCAGAGCTACATCACCACTCATTTTCTTTTCAGTAAAGCTTTCACATCACTGTGCCCCGATTTTTATTACGCGAACCTTAAGAACGAAACCGAAAGTAACCATGTATGCTAATGATCACACAAATACACGTATGCCTAAGTTGCTGGCAAGTGAATATGGTTGTAAAAACTATGAAAAATAAGGCGTACCGTTTGAGACAAGTTACAACTAACTTCACGACTGTTTCGTTCCATTTTGATGCATTAAAACTTCAAAATTTGCGGCTGAAGCCAAATTTTTCCAGCAGCTAGGCCAGGCGGCCGCCGAAAAATATTCGGCCGCTGTTCGGCTGATTCAGAAAAATGCGGCGCGGCGGCTAACGGCGTCGGCTGAGGGGTATAATCAGTACATGTTAAACGAATAAGACAAACCAACAGGCAATTTAAACCTTCACAACGATTCAAAAGAATTTAAATTTGAGAAAAAACGGCACTCACCAACTCAATGTACAGCCCTAATCGTAAGCCATTTTATCACCACCTACTCATTAAGGTGGGGGAAATAAAAAACAAATTCGCTCCCTCACAACCAGTGGCTGGAGACAAGATGGCTTACGATTAAGACTGCTCATTGAGTTTGCAAGTGAAGTTTTCTCAGTCTTAAATTCTTCTGAAGCATTGCACGTGTTGGAATTGCGTGTACTGGTTTGTTTTATTCTTTTAGCGTGTACTGATGAAGATCGATATGTTGACCGAAAATGTAATTGAGAATAAATGTGCTTCAGTGCCATCCCCAGACAAGCATTAGAGATTATTTATAATGCTGCAACATTCCATACTAAGCTTTGTGATGGTTCAGGATTTATTTTTGTTAGGTTTGGAGGCCAGGAAAGTGTTAGTCAGGTTTACTTTCACTGTGAAAGTTGTATGTACCTTTAAAGCACAGTTGTTGTTTCCCACTGATAATGGAAAAATTGATGCCCTGGTTAAAACTGCCTCAATTATTTAAAAAATTTACCTTTGCTAATGCCTTTGCATTTATAAACTCGTCTCCGCTTGAGGATAAGTTCCACAGAGTCTCCGATGTCATCCCAGGTTGACGATAATCCAGCATATCCAACATATCAATACTGCAATGGTTGATTTTGTTCTTGCTTGCCAATTTTTTTTTCTGTCTGATTAGCATTTTGCCTTCTCCACAGTCGATGACAGTTGGGAACTTAACTTTGGTAGGTCTGATGGCTTTCAGAACCGTCCGTGTCGGATAGGACATATAGTGAGTTACTCGATTATGTATGAACATGCCACTTGCTATTAAGCAGCCCAACCAAAGTGCAAGCCACAAACATTTGACCCACGCAGAATCATCTTTTCTGATAAAAGTGTAGTATTGCATATTCGTCCTTTGGCGAAGATTTACAAAAACTCTCTCCACTTTATGGTAAACTGGATCGGTGTGTTTCTCTTTCATTTTATACCTTGTTATGATTGTCGTCACAGAGGAGAGAATAAAGTCAATTAGTGATAAGACTGATACCCCTAAACAGAGGCCTAAGTTCCCACCAAAGTCTGCCAGAAGATTGGGGATATGATAAATGAAATTTTCTGTAACATGTGTGAACGATTTGTCGTCGTAATGCACAATCACAACGGTGTGCTCTCGTTCATTGCCTATATATGACAAATCCACAAGACTGCTAAGGAGAGTGCAGGGAGTTGGACAATTACAACCTACAACTGCATAGCGAGACAGATCCAATGCTTGTGCATATGCTTTTGCAGTTTCACTTGAAGATGGTAGGCATTTGGGCAAATTGGAATGTGCGGAGATGAATGGCACTCTGTAATAAAGCGTGTTAGCAAATATTATTAAGCTGTTTATTAAAAAGTAATTATTGCAATTTTACGATACTCTACAAGAAAATCAGTGAGGTAAATTCAGCAACCAACAACAGAAACAGAAACAGAAACCCATTTTGAAATTATTATAAGCATTGAATATACTTAAGTCAGGAGCGTGTCTCGGTAACTTCCACTACAGTGTTTAGTCAGGAGCGGCTACAGTGGTGTACAAATTTGTTACCAGAAGTCGCCACCTGCACGAGATGATTAGAGGTGTGCGTCACGTTCACAAGGCTAATTTTTGGTCCTTTGTTTTTATACAATAAGTGTTTAACATGGAAACAATAACAAAGTAATAATACAAAAACTAAACAAACAGACAATCAGTTGTTCGTAAGTTGCTCTAGCCAACAATAAAATAGAGCGTTGCTTTCGTAGCACACGTATGCTTCGTGTGCTAAGTTTCAGTTTCGATTTTAGACAACTTGGCGCAGGCGCAGTATTGTTGCTCCTTCTGGCGTTAGCACATCGTACTAAATTAAGCACTCCTAAGTTCCTAACATAGGCCAGCAACACACGCTCCTAGTTGTTTTCTAGAGGCTCCTGCTTAGATCTTAGTAGTGTGTATGTTCTCATATATTCGCTAAATAAAACTATTGATCAACCTTAGTTTTCATAAAATAACCTACATCATATTAGGCTAATTTGGCTCTCTCCACCCTCTCCTTTCACCTTTGCATGTTCTCTTTGAAGCGACTCGATAGTGAAAGCTGTGCCAACTCATAAACTGTTATGTTTCTTTACTTACTGCGCACAACTTATGCGCATTCCTGGCCATTAAGTTCCTTTTATAATGAAAGTTTGTTTGGAATAAATTTCTAATCAAAGGAAAGAAATCTGTTTAAAAACAAAACAAAAACTGCTGTAATTAAACGAACATTTCTTCACATTTGAAAAGTAAGAAACTTACAAATCGTTCTTGAATGCTTATGATTTGCTGTGTGCAGTGGCGCAGCCAGAAAAAAATTTAGGAGGGGGTCGAACAAAGCCAGCAAGGGGGTCTGGGGGAGCGGTGTAAGCTCCCCCAGTGGGGTCTGGGGCAGAGCCCCGGAAGCAGAAGCATTTTGGTGTTCATCATTGCATTATCTGGCTTCTGAAGGGTACTGTTTTTACACATTATTCTGAAATTTATTCAGCATTATGATGCTATCATGTTAAAGTTCTTAACGTTCAAGAAAAATAAAAATTTATTTTTCCTGCAACTTTTTTCCAGGACCTCTTTTCCACGGACTTTATCCCGCAGACCTTTTTTTTTCCGGACAATTTTCTTTCGGACATTAATTTTCCACTGGATCTTTCCACGGACCTTTTCTCCCCAAATCTTTTATCCAGACCTTTTTCCATTAGGTATTTTTTTCCTGGACCTTTTTACCCCAGAATTTTTTCTGCCTCTTGTCCGAGTTTTAAATTTTAATTTTTGTAGGAAATACAGATGTATGATACGATCTAGATTTGGGGTTCGTTTTAACATCTCTGTAATGTGTGGAGCAATCCGGACTACTGCACTGTGACTGAGGTTGGCGCTACTAACCTATTTTTGCCCTATTTAGCGTAAAAAGTACAAATTATATCGGTTTCATGAACGATTTTACACAATCAAAGCACTTTTTAATTAGCCTAAATGTTTACTTTCGTCGTAGTTTTACGTTCTCTACAAAAAGTTGACCTGCTATTATTTTCCACATCCACGATTAATTTCATAAATGTTTAGGCCTACCCTGATGTTAAAAGTCACGAGATGCGATCATAACTAAAATAACATACTACTTGACTAAACTGGTAAAATAATATGGCATTGACAAAAGCTGTAACCAAAGCCCAATATATTAAATAATAAGCCCATCTCAAATCATGTGAAACTGACAGAAAAAATTAAATTATCTACGTTTTCTCTGCTTACCCTTCTCGGTTTTACAGAACTTTCACTTTACGAGCATTATCAAGTTGATGTCGAATATCTTCTCTTTTTCCGGAAGTAAAAAAAAAATAAAATTGTCCGATTTGTCCATTACGTTTTCCCGGTATTTTTTTCTGGCCGTGGGCGTCAAACAATTCAATTGCATCTTCATAATTAGTGAATGCTGTTTTTACTAACAAACGCAGTTGTCGGCCTTCTCCTTTGCCAGACTTTTCTGGCGCAAAAATCAGACACGTTTTGCAAAATGTCCCATTTTTTTCCCTCACTGTAAGCCAGTTATTGGTTCTTGCTAAGCCATTTATGTGGAAAAGAACGATTTCTTTCATTTTGCATCACTTGTGGAAAAACATGATCACGATGATCACGATCTAGAACCTAATAGTCTGTTAAAAAATCCAATTTTACCTCCGTTGAGAAGACCTGCTTTTTGCTCCATCTGGTTTCGGCAAAGTTTCCTACATCCAACTTGCGTTAAATAAATACAGATTTCTTCAGGCCGTGTCAATATGGCTCAGGGGTAGACCTCAGACTTTGACCTCAGACCTCCCCGTTCAGACAGTCTGACATTTAAAGTCCAAAAGGCAACGTAAATAGGTTTGCATCTGTATTTTTTTAACCCTTCTGAGCCGACTGGATTTCCGTTCTGTTTAATCCAACTTACGTGTTGCTGTTTTCGACTTTTTAACTGGAAGATTTTCATGTAGTTCTGGGCAACCTTCATCTTCATTTCTATTATTTCCTGCCGTATTCACTTCCTCGCAAAAACCTTTGATTTTGGCTTGCTTCGTCTTCTTACGAGCATTGCCAAAGAAAATCAGGGAATGAAGAGAGAATACCAATATAGTGGTATTATGACCGACTGGCTATACCCACCCAAGAAGGGTTTTTATGGGTGGAGGGTTTAGATTAAGTAAGTGAGATGAAAACAGTTGATTGACGAAAGAGTACGTTGCTTGGGGGAGGAGCAAAGTAGGCAGATTACAAAGGGGGGGGGGGGGAGATGAGGCTTAATGGCGCGTCGATTACAAAGGATTTGGCAAGCGCCTGGAATGCGTTACTTGGATTACTGGCGGGGAAATGGTTTCAAGTAAGGAAGGGGACTTTATCCAAGAACTGTGAGACGCTAAAACAGATTTTGATGTTCCTAAATTTATACTTAGTTTATTTTACGATTAACCAGCTACTAACAACATTCACACAGCTTGACCTAAAGCAAAAATAAAGAAATTGTCAATTTAAAAAAGGGCAATTTTTTTCTTGCTTCACTTTCGTTTCGGAGGGGGCCATGGCCCCCGGGCCCCCCCCCCCCTCCCTGCGCCACTGGCTGTGTGTAAACTAGCAGTGATGTAAGCCTGACTGAGCTACTGGGGAGGAGCTACCACTGTTTGGCTAAACTATAGCTGACTTTTACGAACAAAGGGATTACATCCAATCAAAAGGACTGATAGTGCCTTTTAATTCTATAGCAACAACTAACAATAATAAAGACAACTGCAATGCGTTTGGTAAAAATAAAAAATAAAAAAATAGACACCAGTTCTTCTTCAAATTTGTCAATTTTCTTCATTATCGCACACTTTCATACAAAATACATTTAAACTACCTTGCAAACTTTCAACTGCTTTAACTGCAGTCTTCATCAGACGCTCCAAAGCTCATTTCTTTTCCCTGGTCACATTCTTGCTCACTTTTGAAATTTGAATTTGCCAGACTGCGTAGTCTCGTGTATTTATAGGGCGGTCTTGTTGTTTCAAGCTTCCATTTCTTCTCAAGTTGCTTCACCAAGTGACAATGGCGAAACGAATACGGTTTCAGCAAGCGAAATAGCAGAAACGTCTGCTTGTTTGGGGCTCCATTCTACTGACTGGTTGACACCCGGGCCTAGTGCAGTTTTTACCAATTGATCCCAAGTCCCTTCCTACTAGATGTTTTAAATTTGCAGAACAGTGTAAGTGACTTCTGTGTGAAAGTGCGCGATAATGAAGAAAATTGACAAATTTGGAGTTGAAAATGGAATTCATAGTGATGGCAGTTATAATGATGTTTTTTAAAGACACCAGTCCTTGTGTCTTCATTATTAATTAGTTCTGCGAATTGTATCTTATTATCCATAACCAACCAGTCTGTATCACGCTTTGCACAACTGTAAATCATAACTGGCCAAGCTTTGTGTTCCCATGCAGATTTTAGGATTTCTTGTTTGCTTAAACTGTTTGTCTGTGGGCCCTGAACATAGGGTCACTCTCTCTTCCCAACAAGATTCAAAATTGTGTCAACATGCTTAAAAATATACAAGAACTTTAGTTTGATCTGTACTAATTTTTAGCAGTTTACAGTAAATAGTAGTAAATAATCATGTATACAAGCAATGAGTTACAAGAGAGATGAATTAAGCGCAGAAAGGCAAGATGAGTTTTGTGTTAGGCTACAACTGGTCAAGTTTGGTATCCCATACACGGTTAATTCAAGATTATTACTAAAACCAAGAATTTTTTTATATTCTATAAAACCCAACCCTATAAATTCTTGCTAAAACGAACAGGAAACTACTGATGAAAGTCTGGTGATGAATCTCCTTCCGTGATTTATCCGCACTTGGGGTGCGAATATGCTCGTCAGCTTGAAATTGTGTACTCATGCAAAGTATCTCTTTCCCTGTATTTACATAGTCTCTAGAAGGTACATTTTAGCATTGTTTGTGCTTTGGTAAATAAAAAATAAAAAAATAAACCTGCAATCGTTGGTAAGCCGCTTTCAAGAACGTTTATACTAACCTACATTTTAACTTGGTATATTCCTTCAGCTTGCATTCTTCTACGCATGTGTCGTACTCCATAATGTCAACACAAGGACTAGCTCTTCGATTTTGGAACACGTACTGCAAAATACTTAAAAAACTAAGTAATCTGTGCGCATCCTCAAATTAAGTGTTACTGCCTATCCATGTAACACCTCTTATTTTACATGGTATATTTACATGGTATATTTACATGGTATATACGTTTTTGGGTGGTCGTTTAGGCAAAAATCCACCGTGGAAAAGTTGATTATTCACGTGCGTGATGTGGCTTCAATCTAGCATTTAACACACTGGTTTTATTCTCATTTATTTACAAATTTAGTGTATTAGATCGTCCTCCTTCCAATATCTAACCTAATTCAGAGGTATTTCTAGAATCAGCTTGCTTTCGGTAAGCACTATGTGCTAATGCTTGAATTAGCCTAATCTCTTTCACACCATGATGCACGCTACAAAAAAAAAACGCTAAATAACTAACGCCAGTGAGGGAAAGCATATTTCATGAGGATTTCGTAAGAATCGAAGTGAAGACAGGAAAGCACATCGTAGTTGTTAGAGGCTTGGTCTGCGAACCAAGGGGGTACTACCGGGTACATCGAATCACGTCACCGACCTTAGTCACATCGGACTTAAAAATAAACCTGAGCGTACATCAAGAGTTAAAGGGTTTAAGATAATTTTAAAAGCACTTCTTGTCAGATAATGGAAATTACTTCTAAAGTCAGTTGTGCGAACATACTTTTAACATTAAGCAAAGGCGCTGCCATAAAAATCACAAAATTGGGTGACATGCACATTGGGATTGGTATTTCTCATCGTGTCATGGAAAATATGGATTGCACATTTTACAACGTGTGATTTACTTGTATCAAGGGTGAATATGTACACAAGAGTTAATAATTGGTTTATTATTTACTCTGAACATTAGGTACTACTGTGGAGGTAGTTTTCTGACAATCTACTTGATGGTGCAACGTGTAATTAGGTCTCTATTTGCACGAATTTAAGCCTGTATCCCTACTTACAGTTTTAAGCCTCATCTCCACACTTATGACAGAACCAAGAAAGATGAAATACACCTTCGCCAAATCAGGAGGCATCCCGTATTCTTCTACAGAAATCTGTAAGAAATCAAGTAATAACGGCGTATAATCATTGATGACACCACCAGAACCTCGTATGGGTACGTTGGAAGAAATCGATTAGTGAATGACACTACATTGTTATGACGTGAATTCAAGTGTGAGTTCGAGATTGAACATGCCTTGAGAACATGGGCTTGATTCTCCTTGGACACCCAATTCCTTCTTAATAACTATCTTCTCGAACACTAATTAAGCATCACTCGTCATGAGGCCCATACACATTAAAATTTGCTCAGCAGGGTCGTCAGTATCAACAATTTTAGTGCTGTTTCGATTTTAAACTGTGAAATACAAGAAGTTTGGATTAGCACCACAAAATTCGTTGACTTACCCCTTAAAATTCTGAATGCAGTGCCATGAATCGTTCTTTTTTGTTGCATGGTTCCCGACAGTTGGTATCTTAATGGTTGCGTGGTTCCCGACAGTTGGTTTGGGAAATCGAATACAGGGATCGTATTTCCAGACTGGGACTTGAGTTGTTGGAACTGCGCCGTATAAAATCTGATATTATTTTGGTGTACAAGATCGTTCATGGATTGATCTCCATTGATCTTCCATTCTTTGATTCTTCCCCCAACATAATCTGTACCAGGGGCCATAATTTGAAACTGGCTGTTCAGGCTTCTCGCCTTGACGTGCGTCATTTTTTTCTTTCAATTAGGGTAGTTCCAATTTGGATTGCACTCAGGACGGAGACTGTAAACGCTCCGACTGTTTTTGCTTTTCGCAGGTTTCTCACAACGGAAAGGCTAAATGTGTTCCTAAAACGGCCGGTAGACAGTAAGGATGAGAATGATCCAGCCTGGCACCCTCCCCCCCCACCCTTATCTCAGGAACGGTGTTAGTGGCTCCCCACCCTTCCATCATCCTACCACAAAATAATGTGGTGAACCAATTTATTTATTTATTTATTTATATATTTATTTATTTATTTATTTATTTATTTATTTATTTAATTTGAGCCTTGGGGTATGTCGCCATTTTGGCAAATAGTGTTCTAAGCAAAGTCAAGGATTGCCAAATTTCCCTCAAGGCCTTTTGGCAAGTAGCAGTGACCGAAAAGTGAAGCTTGTTTGCTAACGTGCAGTTTGGGATTTCAAAATAGAACCTTGTTAAAAATTAAAAATATCACATTTAATTAATGGTTGTGAACAAAATGACTGTAGCTAAAGAATAACAAGTAAACTCTTACTCCCCACGACCGGATTCAGGAAAACTGGAAAACAGCCATCAGCGAAAATTATACACTACAATAACGTAGTGCAGTAAGTCACCTTTATGCACTTCATGCTTCATTGCTTGTAAATTGTAGTGGTTTATTGTAATGGTCAATGTAGTAATCGTTGTACTGGTCTACGTACATTGTAGTGGTCTACGTACATTTCAATGGAACAAATAATAAAGTATTGTCATGTTAAACCACTAGTACGTGTTGGTAGAAGCCGTTGATTTGAAATCATGCTACATCTTCCGGCAATCTTAAGATTGAATATCACCCCGGCAACAATTGTGGGTAGGAGAAACCATTATGTATCATAGAGGTTTACACAAAGAGCACTGAAATGATGCTCTAGAGGACAATTTTCTTTTTTTTTGGGGGGGGGGGGGGGGGAGGAGGGAATAAAAATTGTGACATTTTGTGTCCAGTTTGTAATTACTAGGAACAAAGTTTCGTGTTTTCTTTGAAAAGCTAGTGCTGTCGTGTCAAAAAGGGGGCGAGGGGTAATCATATAACTGGGAAATCGCACAATTGTAAGAACGTATACAGTATAACGGAAAATCGTCTAACACGAAATCGTATAATGGAAAATCGTCTAATGTCCCTGCCTTGCTTGCGCTAACGCGCTCGCTGCGGCTATACATATAACATCAGAAATCGCAGACTATTGTCCAGTTAGAAGTTTATCCATCATTCGATTATCCATTATACGATATTCTGTTTAAATGACTTTCCGTAACACAATATTCCATTCAGATGATTTTCTAGATTTTTTATTTAGGCATTTTAACAGTAGTTTTTGTTTCAAGTTTTTCCCTAAAAGACCTACATTTTTCTATTGTACTCTTGTTTTTACTTACGACAACTACTGAAGTCTTGCATCCACCACCAGTAGGTACCTCGAATGAAAATCGATAGTTGAGAGAAGTGATGTTCTTCTTGACGACTGCAACGAAAATCAAATGATTCCGATACCATTACAATTTTTTTTTTAGTCCAACGGCGACTGAAAGATCTCCTTTGGTGATCACGAATCGTGAAAGATAACTGGAATACGCTTTTGCTGGAATGAAAAGGCATTGACATTCCAAAAGAAAAGTGGCGATTCGTGAGAATTAAGTAGAAAGGTGCCGATGTGTAAAAAAAAGTCATGATTTGTGAGAGAAACCTAGAAGGGTATGAGAGGCATTGATGTTACAAAAGAAAGGTGATGATTCGTGAGAATTAATAGGTAGGCTAGAGAGGCGTTGATATTTAAAAAAAAGGTCATGATTTGTGAGAGAAACGTAGAAGGGATATGAGAGGCATTGATGTTACAAAAGAAAGGTGATGATTCGTGACAATTAAGTAGAAGGCTATAGAGAGGTGTCGATGTGTCAAAAAAGGTCATGATTTGTGAGAAAAAACCTAGAAGGGCTATGAGAGGCGTTGACGTTCCAAAAGAAAGGTGATGATTCGTGAGAATTAAGTAGAAGGCTAGAGAGGTG
>JAHWFP010244885.1:90827-106476 GCA_023313725.1 Lithobius niger
TAATAATAATAATAATGTGGATGGGAAGGTCGACATTCAATGCCACTGGCACCCAACCACAATTTAAACAAAGACAAGCATCAATTAATAATTAACAGATTAAAAGATGTAACAACACATGGGTACATGAAAAATGTTCCGAAACGCTTAAACATGGTGGCATAAAAAAGGTTGTAGATTGAAATCACAAAGTTTGCGCTTAAAACTAGGTACAGAACTAGCTGAGACAATGTCTTCCGTCAGCACATTCCAAATAGGCGCTACCCGGACCGAGAAGAACAACTTCCTACAGTTTAGACGGAATGGCTGTAGCTTCAGTTTTAGAGAGTGGCCACGGGTTTTTGTCTTCCCAACCAACTCAAAAAAAAGGCAAACAAGCTACTGGCACATCATTCAAAATGAAGTACACCAGAACTAGATCAGCTTTTAAACGGCGCAACTCTAGAGTTTCAAGACCCAACATCCTAAGCCGTTCGTAACCCAATGATCCGATTAACCGTACCAACTCTGCAGATGACTAAAATAGATATACGTGTAAATAGGGAAATTACGGTATGTTTCATTGAGGTGATGTATGTGGGAACTCTGGATCACAAACTCTGGATCACAACACAGACACCCACACTGTCTGAGCCATCTCGTCAAGGTTATTTTTTTTTTTGTAATAAAGACTGTCTGAGATGTGTCTCAAAGAAACGATATGGGCGTCTGAGGTGTGAAACAGAATTTGCTGCTGCAAGTCCCGGTCACGTCATTGTGATGAAATATAAGTAAGGAAATAATAACGGTAACCGAATGTTAACTATTTTTGTTGTATGATTTGCGTGATTGTGTTTACTTTATTCATGGGTGATTAAAAAAAAAATATCTTACCTTTCGACATGGTAATCCTGCATTTTCCATTGTGCAGGAAGTAGTGGTTGTGAAATTCAAGTTTGTAATGGCTGTTGCATTCCACAGCTCGTCAATGTCCAGTTGAAGTTTGGCAGCTCGGTCCGATTCGAGCATTCCAAGCAGCTGGTTTTGACATGGGATATCTGTTATACCGTATTTCTTTTTCATTTCGGTGAGTTTATTGGTTTCAGGGTTGCAAACTGTTATGGAGACTTTGTTACCAGCTAAGGTCGAACTGCTTGACACGTCAACACTGATCGGTTCCGAAAAGTAATACATTATTCGGAGAACAACCTGGTAAAAACAAAGTGATATACATAATGCCATAACACAGCAACAAATCACCTTTTTCAGGAATGGTTCATTCTTGTTGTTGATCATCAGTATAAAGGTGCTTTGCTCCGCGTCATTTTTGAGCTTGGTTTGCACCAGATGGCGTAATTTTTCATCAAGAACTCCTTTTGAGGTGTGAATGATATTTCCTGCCCCGCCCTTGCTACGTGGGTTGAAGTCAAAATTCACATTAAACAACAAATTTCCTTTCTCGTAATTTTTCTGAAGATTAGACATTGTTTACCTGTAGAGACTCTAACCCTTGAGACTGAACCGTGAGTAGTCTACCGTGAGTAGTGTACGGTGCAGACTCAACGGCATTCGGCCAGTTTGAATGCTTCCTCTATAGTTAAATAACGACGTAAAAGCATCATATTTCGTGACTAACTGCATCAGCCTACATGTCGCCATAGCGTTATTATCCATTTACGAAACTATTCAAGAACCATTTACAAACTTATTTGCATTTACAATTAAATATGTAAATTTTTATAGCCATCTAGTTACATCGCATCTTCCTAATTGGGAGAAATAATGGGCTTAATAAAAAAAAATTGGTTTAATAAGTGCAGTCGATCCATATATGGAGCTTTACGTCAGACCTACATTAGTAAAGGCCGCAGCCTTAACTGTAAGGTTTTGACCTCAACCTCCCATGTTAAAGCCGAAATTGCGACGTTTAATTTCGCTGCTGTCTTTCAATATTTTCCACTCAAATTTACTGTACAACCTTTGTTGGACTTGGTGAACATTTGTCCGAACTTTATTAATTTCAGATTTGTCACATTGGAGATCTGGACTTGAGCTGGAATCGTGATTTTCATTTTTGGCTTATTCTTCTTGTTGGCACGACAGGTTTCTTCTATTCTCTCTACAGATCAAACCATTTGTCCTATAAAGCTGGTTCTTAGCTCATTTTACAGGTATTGCTCTGTAGATGTGCCCTTTCCATAAATAAGGCCTTTTCTAATTGGTCAAGTGGTTCAGGGCTTAGGGAGCTCTAAACGACTAAGATTAATTGTTTTACATTGTTTTAAACATTGTTTTAAATATGCAGCAATGCCAATCAGCATATGCCATCTGCAAGACTTAGACTGAAGATTAAAGGGTTTGTTTACATATTGGTTTGTGCAAACCGTAATAAAATAAAGCTACAAAACATTAAAACAAGCTAATCTAAACTGCATAGTACGTCAGAGTTGCTCGAATTAGAAAACAAAAACGAACTCGTTCGATGCTTAAAGTAAGGTTTAACTGATCCGAAGTCAAAACATCATAGGAACACAAATAAACGTTCCTGTAAAGTTTCAGATACTGCAGTGTTACCTTAGTGTTTAGTCAACGTGAAACTTTACTGGTGTATCCAACCATTATACACGTAAACACAATTAAAGCCAGTAGCCCAAATTTCAAAACTTTCATGCCCAAACAAACGAAGAATAATGTAAGGCTACACACTCGACTACTTTTTTGGCGACATTATTTTCGGTGTTCTATAGTTATGTTATCTACTTTCCGTTCATCACCCTACTAATGATACAATAAATACAGATGCAAACCAATTTACGTTGCCTTTTGGACTTACATGTCAGACTACCTGAACGGGGAATCGAACCCACGACCTTTGAAACCAAAGGCCGAGGTCCTACCGCTGAGCCATACTGACATGGCCAAAAGGAAACGTCCATAGGCAGCATTTAACACGTGCATATATACAAAAGTCCAAAAAGCACCGTAAATAGGTTTGCATCTGTATTTATTTAACTCTTGTTGAACCTTTGGCTTTCAGTCTGATGAAACATATATCATTTTCAAGATTTTCTGGCACTTTTCCAAGCATGGAATTTCAATTTTACTTTCCAGGACATTACCAGATTTTCAAGGACTAACATGGATCCTGAATTACGTCATAGAGCTATGCTAGGCACACTAAGACAATTAGTTTTTAAGCTTTTCAGCGATGTCATCTGGCCAAGTACAATGCACCAATCATTAGCTGATTTATTGTGTGAAAAAGTAAAAATGATAAAAACATTTAAATGCAGCAGTAGGGTTTCACGTGGACTAAATAGTACAGCAACAATGCAGTATCTGAAACTTTACAGGAAAGTTTATTTGTGTTCCTTTGCTTTTTTGACTTCGGATCAGTTAAACCTTACTTTCACACGAGTTCGTCTTTGTTTTCTAATTGAATATTATTTCAGAGGGTTTTTCATGCTTCGATTGTCATTCTGCAATGTATTTGAACACGTTTGTGTTGTGTTTCTGGAACCGCAAAGAATGGACGTAATCAGTTTGTTACGAGTTGTTGCATGAAATCTTGTAAGTTTGTGATTTTGGAGTCCTGGAGTTTGCCTTTCACTCAGGTCGATTGTGTTTCAATCTGCCATAGTTTTCAAAATTACGATATCTAACAAATACTAAATATCATCTTCAGCTTTTTCCAAACATTATTCAAATGTTTTTTTTTTCCTTGTGTAATTCTACTGTTGTTACGACAATAATTGTTAGTAGTTGCAGACCTAAACCGACTTCAGTTCGAACTATTCTGCATAACCCTACGGCCTTATGGTTGTCAATTGTTAATGACTGCAAACCTTAACCGAATTCAGTTCTAACCTGTGTTGCGTAATGGTTGGGCTGTTATTCAGAGACTATATGGCTATTGAAGGTTCTCTTATTTGGATTCTACTGCTGTCAGTTGTTATTTAATGCAGACTTCAGCCGAATTCAATTCGAACCTTGTCTGCTAACCTTAGATCTGTTATTCTAACAAAATAGGGTCGTTATTACTATAATTCTCTTTGTTCTACCGTGGACAAACTTAAATTTATGCGTAACTGAGTGCTGTTGTCATTGCATGACTATTGGTGTTTTAATTTTCTTTAATGATCCTGTTGACAAGGACTAAAAACATTAGTCCATTTGCGAAATTACTCATAGTAATTTTCAAAATAATTACCATAATTATTTTAAGAACTGCAACGAGTTGTCAGCATAGCGTGTGATGCGTAATTCCCATGTGTATAATTACATGGTAACTCGTTAGAAGGTCTGGTAATCTTTCATTGGTCTTATTAAGAAGCAGGGTGCGTGTTGCAACCGATTTAAAAAAAAATATTTTAGTGCATCAAAAGACCTCTGAATGAAGATAAAATAGCTATTTGTCCTGGAGGGATTTCATAAGTCAACCCTCAGTCAGCTTTCTATAGAACAGCGTCATGTGACGTCATTTTGGCTACGAGATACAATTTGGAGGTAATAGCTACAAGGTGCACTAGATTAAAATGTAAGGGAAAAAAACGGCACTTCTAGTCAAGACAGTGCTTTGAGAGCGGATTTCTTAGGCTTAAAAGAACGTTGTTTTCTCCAACAACAAAAATCGAGCGTTATAGGTTTAAGAAAACCAGTTTAATAGCATTGGCTTCAATAAGACGATCTTCCTTTCTCCCTCCAGTGCTCCTTGCAGCTAACCTAGTTACTGACTCCACCATAGAGTTATACACAATAATACTACGTCGTCTCACTGCCCTATACTCAGTCACTTACAAAAAATAAAACACAAACAGAAAAAAAATATAGCTTGGATAAGTAGAAGAAACAAGTTGGGAAACCTACAGTACACATCCGGAATGTTCCCATCCCCCCCCCCCCATGACTAGATGAAAATTTTTTGTTTCAGAATAGATATTGTTGCGTAACGTCGCATCTGTTTGCTGAGTGTTAATAATAAAACATATAATTGTTTTATTTTTTTATTTTTAACAAAGCAGATCTTTCACTACATGGTTTGTTAACCATCCTGAACGACCCGTCAGCAGTCGGCATTGAAATTATTGTTTTTGGGGGAAGGGGCTCACCCTTTTGGGGTTTACAGAAAAAAATTTCAGACGATAAAAAAAATGCCAAAAAAACGTTCAGATTAATTTGCGTTCTTTCTTCCGACACCTTTTCTCTCATATTAATCTTTTTAACTTCTGAAGGATAAGACACGGAGCCAGTCTGGGCAACTACATACTGGGGTAGAGGCACAAACCTTTTGGGCTCACTTTATTGTCTTATAACAGAAAAAAGAGATTTGGAGGTAGGTCGGGGGAAGTGGAGTAGTCACGATTCCAAGATTTCACTAGAAAAAATATTGGTAAATTAACACCTTATCAAATTCGAAAAAACAAAACAAAACGAACGCATGTGATATTGAAGGTAAGGTTGACTAACCAAAGTTTAAGCTATCCTGTTAGGTTTCAGATACCACACTGTTGCAAAGTATTAAGTTCGCCTGGAACCTTAGTGCTGTCCTCGACCATTGCAACCACCAATTGGCAAACACTGAAAATATTAAAAATAAGGGGAACCAGCAATTATTTAACCTATTATTATGTCACTAGTTGTGCCCGTGCGCATGCTGCGCACGCCCCCCCCCCCCCCCTGTCTCCATTTTGCAGTTAGCTGCAGTTTAACTGTGGAACGTGCCTTTTGCTGGTTTGGGGGTTAGGAGAAGTGTAAGTTCATAGTTACCAATCAACCTCGATACCATTTTAAGGGCATAGTTTCAGAATTTTGTTGTTGTTGTTATTGTGTTGCTGTTTGTTTTTGGGAGCACGAACATCATGTTCACCACGAACATCCGATGTCAAAGATAATCGCATTTACCTTTAGCCAAGAAAAATCCCTACGATCCGTAACTCTAAAACTTTCAGCCTTAAAAACTTTGCCAAACCCGAACCCTTGCATATAGAAATTTGTTGTCGTTGTTGTTCGTTTTTAGGGAGCACGAACAATGAGAGGGACAATTTTGCTGGCCAAATCCAAGCGAATTTATTTATAATAGAACAATGAACAATTATTTGAATAACCCAAAATGTTGTATTATTCATAAAACCCGACATTTTGTTTGTTGTTTGCTTCCAAAATGTACCGATAATCCCATGCGTAAGCTTTGTAAGCAAATAGTCAAACACTGTTAGGAATCCATAGATAACGGTTTTGGAATTATTTGTAGCAAACATTCACGCCTTTCCAACGAGCTATGTACACTTGTACAGCAAATTGAATAGATCCTTAGATACAACAGTTTATTAGAAATAGTTTGGTGGCCATTTTAGTGACATCATCATGGCTATACGAAACACACCACCGGATGTCACCCTCAGGATTATTTACTGGACAAAAAAGTTTAGGTACAGTTTTGATTCAGTGTATTGGCTTTACAGTTCGTATTTTTTTCCATAATTTACTTTCACAGTAATATCCCATAACTCATTCCACTACAGATGTACCCCTAGCGGCACTCGTTTTAGAAGCTTCACTCCTAGAAGCACGCTTTTTACATAGGTCAGCAAGGTCATTGGATAGCGTATCCCCTTGGTTCAAAGGCTTGAACAACTCAGCTCTGCTTTGCTGGCTTTACTGGGGTTCTGGGGAACCCTCATGATGCTTCCTTTTCGTCGCTAGACTTAGTTATCTATTTATGAATAGCAGTTAATGTTTATTTCAGTTAACCAATGTTAGATCGCACCGGAAACGCTAGTTGAAATAGTAATTATTAAAAAAAAAACACCTGATAATTCTTTATTTATTAAACACTCAGTGAACGGCTGCAGAAAACAAAAATCTAATGCGTATGTTTACCTTTGTTTAAGTCACTATACGGTATTATAGATTTCAAAATTTAAGTGCCCAATGATTCGCAGATATCAAATGAGGATGTGTGGGAAAAAACTGGCTCCAACAGTGCGCAGACACAGAAAAAAAATTATAACTTGCATCGTCACCATTGTTTAAGTCATCATGTATGTATACGTATGTATGTCTGTATGCTGGTGGGCAAACACTTTGTAACATGCGTCCAAACGGACAAGCCAGATTTTTTTTTAACTGTATTCTTTTAATTCAGAGAAAGTAGGAAGTCATTTCTCTTTTTCAGCTACATGCCAGAAAAACATAGGCCAAGTAGTGATCTAATAGCTTGTAAGTCATCAATGGTAGTATTCTGGACATGAGCATAAAGGTTTCAAATAGTGGTTCCGGTACATGGAATAAAATGGACGGTGAAAAATAAAACATCTATACTCCAAATTTACATACACGATATATTTTACCATGCCCATTTAAAAGGTGATTAAGTGACTTTAAGGGTAGCGACACACTTCTTGCTAGAAAGAAGACTGCGCTACCTTTGGTGTCACAAAGAAATCCTCAACTCTTGGTTGAGTTTTACAATTATACACTGAAAGAGTGGTAATGCATTGGGCTAAATCCCCGAAATCAAAACTCACGCAATCACCACCCTACCTTTACCCTTACCCCAACCACACCCTCCTCAAGGACCCAAATGGTACATGGGTTGTTAAAAGGGATATATTTAAATCTGAAGGACAGAACCGGTAATATATGCCGTTACACGCTGCAAAAAATCCGATCATTTCACAGTAAACAAGTAGTTTAAAATATTTATTTCTTTCTATGTTGGAAAACACCAATTTCTTGTTGATAAATTCCAGCCTGGTTAAAGCTACATAAAATCCAGGGACGATAAGCTTGCTTGGTTTGTTTACCGTTCGTTTACTTCCTGGTATACTCACGTAGTTTGGTCGTTCATCCAATCCACGCTGCCAGCAACGAAGTGACACGATAACAATCTCTTACAAACTCGAAAGTATGTTTAGGTCTTATCTTGACGTTGCTGACAACAGCTTGCCCGAGTTTAAAACCACTGTTTCCTCCGCCTATTCGTTTCCTTCAACATGGGAATTGTACAGTTTGGTTGTGCATGTGTTGCAGCAATTGTATTGTACTTTTGGTGGAACAAAAAAGGACCTGCCGTAAAAGGAAGGAAAGTTCGCCAAAACGTAGGAATTTGGAGCGTATGGTATAAATTTGATCAATTACAGTTCCTGCTACAGCATGCAGAAGTTGGTGACCTTCTTGAATTCAAACGAGGCGTATACCAGCACTGGGCTGTATACGCCGGCGGTGTATATGAGAGGTCAGGCAGAACTAAGTATTACGATCTCGGCTTAACAAATGCATCAGAAGCATGTGTGTATCATGCTTGTAGTCCAGCTGGCGCCAACAGTGTAAACATCTTAGGGCAGTCACACAACAAAGAACACTTTGGATTAGGGCAGATAAAACTGACTCGTCTAGATACTGTTTTTATAGACAAAGAGACTGAGGTAAGAATCAACAACCTAGGAGATCGCATACGAGAACCGTTCGCTGCAGACCAAATCATGGAAAATGCGACTAGAGAAATGAACACATCACAAGCTTATAATTGCGTTAGTAATAATTGTGAACACTTTGCAAATCGTTGCCGATATGGAGTGAGCTTTAGTGAACAGATTGAGACACTTGTAAAAGTGGTTGGTTTTTTTATTTTTTTATTTTTTGGTATTCTCATGTTTGTATTCATATTATGCATAAACTAATTTCTGATGACTGCAGTTTTTATTAGTTTTCACGGAAAGCATGAAGTGTAGCTCTCTTTTAACATGTCAAAAAATATAAAGACTTTGCCATAACAGTGTGTACTTCTACTGGAAGTTAAATGACGCAAGCAGTCTGCATTAAAAACTGGTGCGGATACACAATACACTAGTCTGAGAAAGAAAGAAAAGACTACTGCCCCGACTGGGACTCGAACCCAGGACATCCCGTTTACTAGCCGGGCGCTCTAACCACTGCGCTACCGGGGCGGGTACTGGCTACAGGCTCCAACCGAGCTAAGTAGCTGTTCAATCTTTCTCAGTGGTGACCTAAAGATCACAAACAAACATACAAGGAGGGAAAGCAACTTTGCTTCTTGGCCTCCACACAATAAACAATGCAAGTAGTAACTACTGTTTACTACTGGAGGTTGTTGAATGCCTATATTAATTTTTCTACAATCAGTGGTATAAAATTATCTTCTTAATTCATTTCTTCGTTCACCACCTGCCTTTATTGTTTCTCTTGAATTTACTTTCCAATGATATCAAACACAACTAGAAGTAACTACCGGAAGTGGTACTAATGAATCATAATTAATGTATAGTATATGCCATAATGGAAATAATAGGGTTATAGTATAGTGCCCAAAATTGAAGGAATTGCTCACTTTGTGTGAAAATTATTAAATTTGGTATGGATGCAAATGAAGGATAACTGGAAAAAACGCTATGTTGGCAAGTTCAAACCCCCCAGTGAGGGGGGAGGGAATGACTTGACCCCCCAAAACCGGTTTTTGGCTGTAACTTCTTAACCGTCAACAAATCAAAAGCATAATGTGAAACAAAAACGTTCAGCACACAATTCTGGACAAGACAGGTGATATACATCTTTAACGTAAAAGCAACCCTTAAACCCTAAAATCGTATTTAAAGTATATCACCGTTAATTCGTGCATACACCCCTTTTTTCTATTGGTTGCTGTAGTGATTTTCGTATTCGAAGTCCTCTTACGAGCCCTCTAATAGCCCGAAATGAACATGCTTCGGATTTTCTAAAAGGTTGTGATTTGTTCGTTATTTCTAGTGTATAATTTTCGCTATTGGCTAATTTCCTATTTTCCTTGATATTTGTTCTTTCCATCATTCCTAAGGTAAATTGTTTAACTTAGATAGAGACCGTCCGATGCCCATCCGAAGATCTAATTGCGTAGCAGCGAAAGCGTATGGTGATTTTTGAATTCAAAGTGTTTTTGTGAACTCTCTAATAGCCCGAAATTAACATGCTTTGGATTTTGTGAAAGGATGGTGGCTATTATTTCCATCAATTCTAACCTAAATTGTTTAACTCCGCTAGGCACCCTCTCACACCTATTTAAAGATGAAGAAGTCATTGAGTAGTGGCAAAAGCGTATGGTGATTTTCGAATTCAAAGTGGTCTTGCGAGCCCGCCAATAGCCTAAAATGGACATGCTTAAAATTTTCTGAAAGATGGGGATCTATTCTTTCCATCAATCCTATAACAGAAAATGTTTAGCTAAGATACAAATACTAATATGAGCATTATAATGGCACTAAGTAATTGAAACTATAAGTGCTACCCCAGTTACAGCTACTCCTTTAAATGGGAGTAGGACGATGGCTATCTAAGAGAAACCATTTCGGTTAGGATTGATGGAAAGAATAGATCCCCACCTTCCAGAAATGAATTTCCATTTCGGGCTGTTAGAGAGCTTGCAAGACCACTTTAAATTCGAAATTAACATACGCTTTCACTGCTACTCAATTACCTCTTTAAGTTTAAATGGGTGTAGAACTCTCCCATCTAAGTTAAACAATTTCGGTTTTGATTGATGGAAAGAAATAGATTCCAACCTTACAAATTATCTGAAGCATGCCCATTTCGGGCTATTTGAGGGCTTGCAAGAGAACTTTGAACATGAAAATCAATACAACAACCAACTGAAAAAAAAGAGCATTCGTGCGAATTAAGGGTGGTTAAGGGTGATTAAGGGTTGTTTTTACGTAAAATATGTATATCACCTTTCCTGTACAGAATTGCACGCTGAATGTTTCAGCTTCCCATTATGCTTTCGATTTGTTGACGGTTAAGGAGTTACGCCCAAAAACCGGTTTAGAGGGATTAAGTATCTCCCTCGGGGGTTGTGAACTTGCCATTATAACTTTTTTTCCAGTTAACCTTGAGCATCCAGAGCAAATTTAATGTTTTTCACAAAAATTATTTAAAAAATCCTTTAATTTTGGGCACTATATAGATAGCCTTATTATTTCCATATACTATGCATCAGTCATGATTCATTAGCACCACCTCCGGTAATTACTTCCGGTTGTGTTTAGTATCATTGGAAAGGAAATTTCAAGAGGAACAATAAAGGAAGGGGTGTAATTTCGCTAACTATGAAAGGGAATTCAAAGTGTCATACTCAGACGCCATTTTCACTAACACATTGTACACTTCCGGTATTTACTTCCGGTCATGTTTGGTATCATTGGAAAGGAAATTTCAAGAAGAACAATAAAGAAAGAGTGTGTAATTTTGCTAACTCTGAAAGGGAATTCAATATTTCAATAAATAACAGTGAAAGTTTCGAATTCGGGCAACATTTTGAAAAAAAATGGCGTCTTTTCAGCAATCATATTTTGGTATACTTTTGATATGTTATTTCCGACAGTTTTCAAGGGCAAATGCCATTGATTTCATTTAAGTAGCATCACAAATTCAGGGCCTATTAGGGAATAATTATCTTCCATATTTGGCCAAATGTTGACCTTTAAATTATCCTGTGCTTAGTAAATACGGGCTAACATAAATTAAACATAAATTAATTTAAATTAATTGTATATACATTAAACCCGTGTGGTGCACAGGTAACCGCGAGCACTTGGGCGTCTGATTCATAGACATCTTGGTTCCGGCTATACACCTCTGGCTTCTTACAGACCCGCGTTCGATCCTGGTGTTGGGAAGTGTATATGTACGGGTCTTTCTCCAGTTGTTTCCCGCCCGTTGCACGAGGGTTTCCTCCGGGTACTTCGGCTTCTTCCCTCCTGTGGCAAAAAACAACTGCTACGATGGTGGTTCGTTCCACTGACCATCTCCCGCTTGGGCCTTCAAAAAGCTGTATATCTTCCTGGCTGACACCTACTATATTATAAACAAACAAAAAATAGGCCTAATTCGTACAAATATGTTTTGCACGTGGAGCCATCTAGTAGAGTTTCAACGAACTACTGCCATGGTACTCAAGAGTGCAGGGAAAAAATAATCTAGATATTGAATCCACGCACCCGTCTACTTTTGGTGCTGTCTGTACATTTCTTGGTAAACGCATGATTATCCACCACTCAAAAGGTGCCTTCTTTGCTTTCCTCTAACAGAACTTTGCGGTTGTCAGCTATATTTAATAGGGCAGTGACACTACGTAGTATTATTGTGTATAACTCTATGGTGGAGCCGGTAACTGGGTTAGCTGCAAGGAGCACTGGAGGGAGAAAGGAAGATCGTCTTATTGAAGCCAATGCTATTAGACTGGATTTCTTAAGCCTATAACGCGTGTTTTGTTTTGCTGGAGAAAACAACGTTCTTTTAAGCCTAGAAATCCGCTCTCAAAGCACTGTCTTGACTAGAAGTGCCTTTTTTTCCGTTACATTTTAATCTAGTGCACCTTGTAGCTATTACCTCCAAATGGAGTCTCGTTGCCAATATGACGTCACATGACGTTGCTCTATAGCTTCTTGAAAATCTTGAAGCTGTTTTGGCTTATCAGATAAGTTGAGGACATTGATATTACGCTAGTTATCTTTTTATTGTGACTACGGTGTTATCACTTACACGATTCCATGCTGCCGCTCCCCTCTTCCAGCATAGGAAACTATTCCGTTTCTTTTGCACCATTGTGTTAGTACTTCACGCAAGACTGATACGATATTTGCCTATTCATAAACCTATACTGTCATTATAGTATTTTATCAGGGTATGTATGTGTATTACATTTGACCTTAACATGTACGCTTGTTTGTTACGTCTCAGGGCGATCATACAAACGTCAGTAAAAAGTACGAAATATTCATAAAACTTTAGGCCTTAATCCAACCTTGTGGGGGAGGTAAACACAGTAAAAAGTGCACATTCTTTAACAGGGTGGTGTTCAAAAGCTCATGGTGAAATTCCCTGAATTTTCTAGGTTTTCCAGATCAATACTAACACTTTTCCCTGATTTTGTTTTGGCCGAACGAAAGTCCAGTACAGAACTATTTTTTTTTATTCACGTTTCACTCAAATCGTAATAATTATATCGCATTGCTCTACCTAGTAGTAGTGTTGATAAAGAGCAGAAAAAGGCCACAATCTGAACAAAACTAAAAATTCACTTAACACGTAACCTCCCACATGACTTAGGCCTAAGGAGTTTTCGCTTTATCAGAAATGAAACAAAAAGGAAATGAAATTTTAACATAAATAAAGTGAAGGTTTGAAGTGAAAAATTAAATCCGAATTACCTATTCTTATACATGAAAGATATTCCGGAAAATGTTCTAATTTCCTGATTTTCGGTAAATATTTTTCAAATTCCCTGATTTATCCCTGAATTTTCCAGACTTGATAAATTCCCTGAAAACTCCCGGTTTTCCAGGTTTTCCAGATAGAACGCTACCCTGTTTAAGATTTAAAGTTTCATCTGCAATATGGTTGCTTTCCACATTCCATAAGCAGACAACGATTAACGGTTATTGTAATATCTCTGTGTTTTTTAAAGGTACATTCTTCCCGGTTGGCTTTCCTGTACGGCTCAGTTTTGCAACATTACTTCAGACGTGTGTAAATGTTGCAAAGCAAATCATTTTCCTATTTTTCCCCCTCGCAAGAAACGGGATTGATACATTTATTCTAAGCTATGTAAATGTCGCAAAAGCTATTTAGAGTCGGATGCTTGAAATTAGTAAGAAGGTATGCCCTTTTAAACAAAACATGCTCCAAGTTCAATCCCTCAAAGAGAGAAAAAGAAGACAAACTGGCTACACTTTTTGCTCTCTTTTACACAGCCTGGTTAATCAAAATGAGCTCGTTACCGCCTTTTCATTTTATGACCTTGTTTTGGATGGCATTAGACATTTCGCAGCATATTGAACATTGAAAGAAAGAAAAAAAATGTATATGAGATTTATCATTTCAGGTAGTTGAACGGTTGAGTCATAATGTTGTAGATGGAAATTTCAACCGTACATTATTTACCAAACCTTTCGGAAAATTATTTGCAAGCTAAGTAAACATCACAATGGAAGTATTCATTTCGTTTGAATTAATGTGTGCTGAGTAATCATGAAAGTCCACATATTCGAAAGTCATTATAAAAAGCGCTTAATCTTAACCTTTTAAACTTTTAAACCTTTCCTGGAAAACGTATTATTATAAACTAAACGTACAAATTACGCAAAATAAATTTTACACCAACCGTACAGAAATAAACAAAATTTCCAGCTGAAAAAGACAGGAGAACCCTGTGACTGCTACTAGTGGTCCGCAGGAGGCCTGCCAACGAGGAGACTTACTTTCTTGACCTTGGAAAGCAATATTTGTAAGCGATAGCTTGTTTTCTCAATAAGTACTGAGCCCTGAAATGAGGCCGCTCGTATAAGCGCCTCTTCAGTATCCTATGGCAAGTGAGACAGCTTGTATTGTATAACATTTAAATCAATTCCATCGCAGCATCCGGGGGCTGCAGCCAAATCTCTATGTTGCGGCAAAATTCGTAGTCAGCCATACTGACACATCACGGTGAGTGATGACCTTTAGTCTCAAGGGTCTAGCAGAATTCTCTCTTTCTGCTAACTGGTGCCAGGCTTCGGCTGGGAGCACGGCAGTCGGCAGACCTCAAAAGTCTCAAATATCGAGGCTCTTATTCGGTCGAGACCATTCAGGCAATCTGTCATAATGAAATGCGTTTGCTTCCGTATTTATTTATTTATTACTCACTGAGCCCATTTGACTTACCGTCCTGTAATTACATATGTTTATTCATGTGTAATTACATATGAACTAAAAAGGCAAAATAAAAAAAAAACTTTACCTCTAACCTATAGGTCCTTGTTGCAGAAAATTCTGTAGGGATTGACCCAGCAGTGACGATATTAACACCCGTGAGTAGTCCCGGACGAACTCTGTACGATAGCTGCATGCTATTTTACCACAACTGACCTTGTCAATTCATTTGTAGGCAAGCATTGTAAGCTCGAGGGTTGACTGGCCAACTACATAACAGCGTAGTTTTTAGGCAATAATAACCTTCCCTCCCAAGCCTAATTCCGTTCCATGCCGACACCTACGTAAGTCGAACTACTACTAGAGATTATCCCTCTATTTTTCCCCCAAATGTCCCAATTTAAGTTATCATGTCCCCAAACTATTCGTATGAATCGTCCCCATCTCATTAACACTTAGGAGAAGCAGGGTTACGTCAAGGCAAGCGAACTCTTAACATCTATTTTAAACTGAGTCAATAAACATCTCATAGTGAATACTTGCTTCACCACTATTTGCACCTATCACTGAACCATCCTCATCCAATTCACCTCATAAGTAACTTCCACTCTGACGTACGCTCACGTGCCTGTAATTTTGGTGCATCGGCCGGGAGTGGCATAAAGGAGTAACACAGCACACACGTGCACACAGCCAGCCAGTCACGAGCCTTGCCCACGGTCGCATTTAAAAGTGTGCGCTGTCGTACGACACTTCAGCGCTTAGCGTATTATTGTGCAACACCTACACAGCAGCAATAACGTGACTCACTATCCACAGTCAGATTAGAACCTTTAATGATGCTTTCTGGAATATAAGTGATATGATATGCTCAGATAAACAGTGATCCATTTAATAGCTTAAGTAACACCGAACTAGTTGTTATGAGATTTGGGGATGCAGTAAGTGTAGGGTCCCACTGACTGTTATGAGATTTGGGGGATGCAGTGAG
>JAHWFP010244885.1:106486-129738 GCA_023313725.1 Lithobius niger
TGTTATGAGATTTGGGGGATGCAGTGAGTGTAGGGTCCCACTGACTGGAAAGAAATAATGATCTTGCCATCATTTGCTATCAAAGTTATTCCAATGCTAACTTCATAAATATGCGTCACACACCATGAGAATAGATTAGAACCTTGTAGGTAGCAAGGATTCATTACCAATAATAAACTAGGATGACAATCGGACTAGAATTATTTTAACTGCGTCACACACAAAAAGATTGTTTTGCAAACCCTGAATGGCGTATTGTGTTTCTCTGTGAGTCTGACTGTTGGAGTGGAATGTCACTCAGGATTCAAATTAGCTGTTTTGCGGTGACATAGTTCGGCGTTTCTGTCCGTGTTTTCTTGCACTGGTAAAATTTCTAAGTTACTCCCATGATTTAAATGCATATTTCATAAGTTAGTAGTGGGATGACCTTGATAGTATTTGATTAGGTCATCCCATCATCCAAGTCGTAAAACAATTTTTAGCAGTACCTCAGCCATGAAGCTGAACCACAACTTAAATGATCATTCTGTTTGTAACACAAACTGCATGAGAATTGGTTTGACCTCTCCATCAGCTCTAAAGCGTATGTCAAGAATAACCCAACGATCACGCAATATTTTTCATTGTGAGAATAATTGGTTGAAAATCCACCTAAGACCATCGTGATAGCGGAAAATAGTGTAGTGTCTACATATTTCTTATAAATTTCATTTATTGTTTTAGATTCATTTGTGATAGATTTCATTTGTGATAGATTTCATTTGTTATAGATTTCATTTATTTGTTATAGCTTTGTATTTATTATAGATATCAACGATAATGATTAGTTGCCATGAAGGATAACATCATGATGATTCATGTAATTTTAGCCTTCTGCCACCGATTTTTCCTTTGTGAACTTTTGTGGAGTTTAAAATTAGTTCATAACGTAATTAATGGCCCATAAATATTTATTATTAGTCCGTAAATATCTGTCATAAAATAGCTGTTGTAAATAAATTAGGCCATACATTAGGCAGTGTGGTTGTGTAACATTTGAAGTCTTTGATTTCAGGATGGCCGAAATAAAGGATCTTTTCAAGGGAGAAGAACATGCAATCCTGTACAAGAAGTATCGACCGCAACTGAGAACACCACAAGTTCAAGCAATAGTCGACTTCCTTGGAAAAAAGGTGCGGACGTACCCAGGGTCGGTACGGTATCGGGACAGGTGGGGACAAGGAGAACTATTTGTACCAGGCCTGGGAATTTAGGGATCCGTGAAATTTCGACTTGAGCTTAGTTGGCCACCCAAGCCGGGCGCCGTTCGTCTTGGGTGTCTTTATATGAAGTATAGAATGTTAATGCTAAACAACCTAAATAAAAGACCTTCTTCTTACCTTAAAATTGAGCCCCAACACTGAGTTTTCACCGCGCTCGAGTAATCCTGTCACCAACCTGGGACGTGGCTAAAGGAAATTTCCGTTGGTAAAACAGTTATGCATGCCATCTACAAGGCCTCTCGTTCATCGCTTAGTTTCGAACAAGCTGTTTTATTTAGTTAGGTGGACAGACCACAAGTAAATGTAGTTTAGACTGAAGGTAGTAAAGATTTGGACTGAATATAACGAGTCAGTGAACGAGTACTAGCTTGAGTTGCATGATTGAATGAGTTTCTGGCTTGCTTTTTCGTAATGATTTTCTTGTGGTTTCTGATATTACGTGCTCTTACGTGCTCTTACACGTGTATTTTTACTATGATGGCTGCCGCGCATGATCTTGGAAACGATATGCCGTCTAAGTATTTACAAATGAGATTCGGTTTTAAGGCTGAAAATATTTTGGAGTGAACCACAGCAGGACTGGTAATACGATTATAAACAACGTGAAGGTGGAAATATTTATTCCAATCTCATTGCCAAAATAAATAATGACAGGTTTTCATTAATTGCACTGGGCTCTATCATACTTTTCACAACCTTCTTCTTAAAGAATGCCAAATGAACGTCAAATAACTGTCCGAGTTGTTAAGCATCTTTAAAATTTCATGGGACTTATTTCGTCTATTTGGTGAGTTATGCTCTTTACCGTGAGTTTATGCCCATTGGCATGGTGGTACCCTTCACATGCCTTTAATTTCTCTTGGATACACAATGGTATCAGGACTTAGTTGCTCTATCACAGTACACCCATTGATTAGCTCTTGAAGAAACCCTATGTATTGTGTATCTGATGATCTACGCGTATGAGTAGTTTTATTTTTACTTGCTAATTAAATGCCTAGGATTATAGGGATTGTTTAAATACGGTTGATATGATACCTTTGCTAATGCCTTCTTTAATATGTCATTGTTCGTAACACTTTTTATTTCCCCTCATACAGTAACTTATTTACATGCGGAAGGTGCAGCTGAATCATAATAAAGAAAATAGTAAATTGTATGTACATATACCTTTAAGTTTCACATTTTTAAAACTTAGCAACAAAAAAAAAATTAAAGATGTTAGAATAGTTCTATCGATGCAAAATCTTTCATTAAAAATGCTTCTACCCCCGGAATTTCTTAATGTGACTAGGGGTTAAAAATGACGTGTACATTTTTATGAGTTCAGCCATAGTGTATCTTTTAAGTTATAAATAAACACATTAACATTTAATTAATTGATTATTTATTTATTCGATGGGAGAGGGGCCTAAAATTATCAAAGTGCTTCTACATAGTTGTAATGTAAATTTTGAACTTTTATTGTGACACCCGGCGTGATTTATGTCTTTTGCTCATGTCAGTATCTCGTAACTTACTTCTTTACTTTACCTGTTTTATTTTAGTTCAATCCATCCGAGTGCTACGCAGCGGATGTGGGATGTGGTTCTGGCCAGGCAACTCTTCCTCTAGCTCAATTTGTGCGGCACATTGTAGGATTGGATCCCAGTGAAGCTCAAATTAATCAGATTAAATCTGAAGACAATCTTCCTGCTAACGTAGAATTCCAGTAAGTATTATTCGTCTTTAAGTTACATAGGAGTAATGAAGCAGAGTTAATACATGAAAGCAAATTTCAATTAATTTTTTTTAAATAGGTCAGAAATAAAACGTATACATTCTTGAAGAGTACTGAAATGTAATGAAGCGTATAGAATAATATTTTGCAAAACGAAGACCTAAACTGCAAAAAAGGCAGTACTTATATACATTTCTATTTGCATTTTATACCTGTTTCTATTGTTACAGTTTACTGCGATTTGATTTTACTAAATTTCGTTGTTTGAAAACACCAATACTGTAGCCTGTAACTTAAATGCTGCAAAACTTTCTTATGGATTAAACTAGGGGCGAATAAAGCCTACGTAGTTTGGTTGCAAGTTAAGTTTATTGGTTCATTCATTCCTGAGTAAAACTTACTATTTGAGAAGGTTGGAAGAATAAATCTGATGTGATGGCAATCACCTGGCGAAATTTGGTATGGTAACGCATTGTGATAAAGCCGCATCAAGCTTTGAAAAGTGAGTGCATTTCAGTTAGACTTAAACATAACTGGTACCGTCCACCCAAAAATCTAGTTTAGGTGTAGCAGTTTCTAGTCAAGGACCCGCTTCATATGAGGGAGCGTGTTGACTGAACAATATTGACTGAACAGCCACCTCTGAACAGACTTCTGCTTGTTTTCTTTCTTTTTTTGCTTAACCATCCTTGTGAACATGTTATTCTAGTCAACGCGTACATTCTATGATTCAGCATGGTTAGCACGCCTGTTTAATTCGGTGATAAAAAGGCCATGGAAATGGGCTTGTGCTCATGGCTATTGTAGCATGTAAAAGATTCTAGGACTTTCCTAGGAAAACTCTCTATCTCTCTCTCCATCCCAGATAACATTTTATGCGTTTTACGCATTTAACATTTTATGCATTTAAAAACATAAAAATAAAATAAAAAAGGGCCTTAAATCGAAATTGGTTTAATATCCTTCGTGTTTAAATTATGGAGAATTCACGTTAGATATTTTCGGGCCTTTTTGTACTCAGTGGCTGTGAAGGTTACACGTAAAACTACAAAAGAAATACCTTTTCCTGAAGAAAAATTAATACGTTGAGTGCCCAAGTTGGATTGTTGAAGGTACCTCCTGGCCCAATTTTTTCCCCCTGTAATATGGTGATTATTGCAAATAATTCTTGCAAATAATTAACACTGGCGATAGCCAGTGTTAGTAAGGGTCGACCTAGGATCTCTGTGTTAAACTTTCAACTTTGAGAGCTTATAACTCCGTCAAAATTAAAAAATTTTAAACCAAATTTGGAATCTAGCCTTGACTAGTCAAGGCCTGTCTACAGTCCAAAAATTGTGAAATTCAGTCCAGCCAAACCCGAGATACAGAGAGGGGCCAAATAGACAACTTCTTGTTCTGCTTCTTGTTGTTGTTCTGGGGATACTTTCGTCTGTCCTCTCTACAGGTCAAACTATTTGTCGTGTAAAGCTGGTTCTTAGCTCATTTTACAGGTATTGCTCCGTAGATGTGCCCTTTCCATAAGGCCTTTTCTAATTGGTCAAGTGGTTCAGGGGTTACGGAGCTCTAAACGACCAGATTGATTGTTTTACATTGTTTTAAACATTGTTATTATGCAACAATGCCATTTAGCAAACGCCAGCTGCAAGACATAGACTGAAGATTAAAGGATTTGTTTCTATTGTTAACACTTGCGATAGCCAGGTTAGTAAGGAGCATAGCAATTTACCGAGCTTAAAAGCGGCGCAACAAACCAAACAACAAATTAATTATAAAGGTGTCACACATACCCCACCCCTCACCCACCACCACACCTATTTATTACAATTCTCAAAGTAATACGGATTAATAAACAAAAACGTATCGTTAAAAGTTAAAAGTAAGGGTCTAAAAGTCAAAACCTGTAAGGAACACGGACAAGCTTTCACTGTAAGGGTCTAGGTGTCAAATTTGGCCAGTAAGACACTGCTAAGCATTAGACCCTTACTACCCGGTGATCATGTTAATGACTTAGTAAGGAAAATTGGAAATTGGCCAACAGCGAAAATCGTACACTAGAAGTAACGTAGTTCAGTAAGCCACCTTTATGCACTTACGTTAAATCGGAGTGGCATGACCCGGATTCGAACCGGCTACCCAGTTCGCCCCCAGATCACTTGCATAGCACCTTAATCTCTCCGTTGCACTTCGATGAAACGTAAGTGCATAAAGGTGGCTTACTGAACTACGCTTACACTTGTAGCAGGTTGTCTTGCTTGGAATCGCTGCCATGTTACCAAACCGAAAAAAAATGTCAACCTAAAGCAAAGTAGGAAACCCACTATCCCACTATCATTGGATCATCTCATGGGTCTTTATAGGACGATCTCGGACAGCTGTTGCTCAAAAACCGGGTAGTAAGGGTCTAATGCTTAGCAGTGTCTTACTGGCCAAATTTGACACCTAGACCCTTACAGTGAAAGCTTGTCCGTGTTCCTTACAGGTTTTGACTTTTAGACCCTTACTTTTAACTTTTAACGATACGTTTTTGTTTATTAATATAAAAGGTGCCCTCTAAGGGCATTATTCCCTAAAGAACCTAAATACAATGACGAGTTAGCTGGCCATGTTAGCTGGAGCATTTTAGTACGACTGCCTGGAGCTTCTGAATGGAGCTTATCTGTATTGCATGACGAGTTTACTTGCCATTGCAGTTATACTTTGACATAATTATGTAGAAGCTTTCTAAGTATTATTTATTGTTACTCTATAGATAATTTAGAAACTCACAGTTATAAAACAAAGCGGTTAACGCTCGCCACAAAACCCTTTATACCCCTATGATATAAAACAATTGAAAACACCATTGTGCTTGCTTACTGTCAATGATTACTAGATTAACGACGTTCACAATGTCATCTACTGAGCAATATAGCGTCTGCACGAAAATCCACTCATCATTACGTGACACATACCGACATATTGTGATAGTATTCAGCAGTACAAAAACGTTTTCCACTTCGAGTATAATACATTTCTGAATGGCCCAACACCTTTAGATTAGCTATACCTATGTCCCACCATTAGAATAGCCCAGTGCATATGCGTCAGTTAGACGATGGCGTTCGGCAACAATGCGGTAAGACTTCTGCTGTTTATTGTGAAAGTCTTACCGCATTGTTGCCGAATGACATCGTCTATCATACTTGTACAACGACAAGTTTAATCCTTAGCAAGGCTACGGTGCGTTTGCCATAATCCCGTTTGCCATAATCCTGTTTGACGACCGATTTTATCGTCCAAGCTCTTCTGCATTTTCCCGTTTGCTCGAAATTATACACTTCCTCTCTTCTGCTGGATTTCCTGTTTGCCATAATTTCCCGTTTGATTTGACGACGTCGTCCTAAAACCCAATTTCAAGAAAGAATATTCGTAGCCGTCCAAACCGCGTATGGATTGTTCACTCTTGGTTGCCGAGTTTCTACGCCATCTGTTGACAAAAGTAGTTATTGTTTGTCATTCGAATTAAAATGAGGATCTATGTTATTTGGACATATTAAAACTTGGCTTTTTTTTTTTAAATTTCGATGTCAATTTGTAATTTTTTCTAACTTTCTAAAAACCTTTTTTTTCTAAGATGGTTTAAAAACAATAAAAATAGCGTAGTCATGATGAAACTTCTACTCATACATGGGGCAACATTATGCACTGAACGAAAGTGACAATTTTCTGAATTTTCAAGCATTTCGAAACAGAACCAACATTTTCGGATCCCATTATTGGATTTTGGATTCAGAAAAGCGGTAGGCTACCTATGTTGTGAAACTTTAATTTTAGCATTTTTTAAGGGGGGGGGAGAACAAAATTTTCTTTTACGGGCAATCCCACGCAATACTCTCAATCTGCCCCCTCCCCAGCCAAAAAAAAAAAATATTACCATGATTAAACTTTGGTATGGAAACAGTTTTTTTTTTTGCCCACATGAAGTAAGTAAGTGTGCTCATTAATTATTCATAACACACCTACCAACAGATGGCGCAGAAACTCGGCACCATGCGTTAATAATCCATACGTAGTTATGAATGTTAAGTACATTCTTTCAGAGTTCAATCCTACATCAGACTTGATATAGGATTTATGGCAAACGGACATGTATGACAAACGGGATTATGGCTACTGGGCTAAGATATCCAGGGCTCCCGGAATTATGGCAAACGCGATTATGGCAAATGCGATTATGGCAAACGGGATTACGGCAAACGGGCGGAAGCCCTTAGTAAATGGCCCATTGTTGCAATAAAGCCACAGTCTTAGCTCATTGTTGCCGAACCATCGTCAAGCACATTTGTACAAGAACGATTTACATTGTTAGTAACCGAGTCATTGTTGGGATAGTATAAAGAGCCATTGTCGGCCGGAATGTTCTTTGCTCCACCTCTGTTCGTAAAACTGCAATAAATGCCTTATTTATTTATTTATTTTAATCAAATTTAACTCTTTGCTTTAGGATCTTTCTTCATCTGCAATAAATGTATTATTTTGGAAACGATTTGGATTACACAAACATTGATAGCGGAGTAGGTTTATTTAAGTAAGAAATAACAAAAGGCCTTCTAACTTACGTAAGACAACGGTTTCATTGTTGCAGCAGCCTGCCTTCATGATATAAATCCATTGCTGCAACAATGATTCAACAATGAAAGAGTTGTACACGACGAGTTAACTTGTCATCGGTACAAAGCAGCTATACTGCAACTCGTCATGGTCACTCAATGTGTTAAAAGTCCAGTAGATGGTACTACGACGCTACGACAGCAGATTCTTATTGACCAAGTAAGCGAAGCAAACGAGTAGTCTAACTGATATCATGAACGTAAGTGATGTGCTTTCATAAATACCTTTAGCCTTCTAGTTGAATTTTTTGTTATTAACTCTTTACAATCTTCAAAAATAGCATCTGTTTTGTTAAAAGAAGGGACAATATGAATTTAGATTGATTCTTCTACCAAAAATGTAACTTGCATCACAACGTTCTAGGAGCTTCAGAAATTCCCTATATATTTTCGTGCACCATTTAGGCTTATTTTAAATATGCATCGCTGATGCTGTTTTATATTTATTACATTAATTTTTTTATCCTTTGGTATCAGGCTGCACGACGTGCGCACGTGGCTTGCGATGAAAGCATTTCTAGGGGGAAGGGGGCACCCAAGGTAAAGTATAAACCTATGCATGGTTTTACATCAGTTGATGAAAATCCTAAATGCAATCAGAAAAACAATTTCAGCTATTTTAAAAATCTACAATATTTAGGATTACTTGAACCAATTCGGATAAAATTTCCTGTAGCCTACTTACGCCTAACAACGTATAGACAGTTGCTTTAAGTTAAACAGTAAAAAATGGCAGGAAGAATGATTCCAATAAAAATCCGCTCTTGCCTTATAACTTATAAACCATTCATCAGATTTTAAAACAAACTGCAGGTTAAGTTCAATATTCAGAATTACCATTTGCGAAAAAAGATCCTAATCAAGCTTTGTGAAAATTTAAAATGGCGGCTCAAAACAGCGTTCAAAAACGGTTTTTCCCTTGTAACTTCCAATTGAAAATCACACTGAAAAAAAGTTACAATTCCAAATTATATTTTCTTCAAAAAGTTCCTATTCAAGCTTCGTGAAAATCCAAGATGGTCGGCCCAAATATATTAATAAGTTTGTATAATGAAGACAAACGACAAAGCAAAATTAGTTTTATTGGAATAGATAATTGAAATATATGAGCCGTTGCGTTTCTTCATTAAAAACCAGTTATGAATAATCTGAAGAATTAGACTTGCGAGGCCTTGGGAGGGTGGGGAGATGGTGTACTGTTCACAGAACTAGTAATTACCCCTTCCATTTACACTATCTTCATTCATCTTCATGACTTACTTACTGATTCACAATTGTTACTGACCCATTGTTGCAGAGTAGGTGAAGCAGAATCCCTACCATTTGAAGATTCATCTCTCCAACTAATAACAGTCAAGGCTGCTCTTCACTGGTTTGATATTCCCAAGTTCTTCCAAGAAGTAGACCGCGTTCTGCAACCAGGTGGTGTCCTAGCTGTTTCTTGTGGAGAGGGTTTCGGTCATATTGATGGACATGAAGAGGAAGTAAATGCGTTGATTGAATCAGTAAGAGCACCGTTTGTTAGTCAATAATAATAATAATAATAATAATAATACTTTACTTTATTTACTTAATAATAATAATAATAATAATAATAATGATGATACTTTTTTTACATTGTTACAAGGTTCGAAGTTTCCGTGTAGAAACTTGTATGAGTAACAAGCACATATATTACATAATTCTAATATGTCCTAATACTAGAATATTCCAATAATAATAATAATAATAATAGTAACAATGATAATAATAATACAAAATTCACAGCGAAAGCTAATGAGCTCGTTACTGGGGAAAAGCGACCTGGCCCTTTAAGGCTTAAAAATGATGGTATCTAGATGACGCTTCAACTGCATTAACTATACGTATTACCGTATGGCAATCAGTGAAAAAGGTCTTATCAATGAGTTCCAATCATTAACAGTTGCAACAGAATAGAAGTTCTTTCGTACATCAAGACGAACAGATGGTTTTTCCATTTTAAAGCAGTTTCCTCTGGTATGACCTGTCTTGGAGCACTGAAAAAAAATCGGCTCTCCTCTCCTTTGAAGAAGAGCTTATAAGTCTCATTGATCAAGCTCGGTTTCTTGCAATCAGAGAGTGTTCTAAGCTTCAGTGCGGCACAACGTTGTTCATATCTAAGAGTGGGACGTCGCTAGACTTTCTCCAAAAGATCAATGTCTTTCTTAAGCCAAGAAAGCCAAGCCATGTAAGCAAAGTCCAAGTGTGGGCGAATTAGGCCTATGTAAAGAAATTGAACACTTCTGCATTTAGGTAAGTGTCTCGAAAGGAGTCCGATCTGCCTGAAAGCAGTGGTAGCAGATGTAGCACATTGTTTTAACACACTGAGCTTATTCATAACCCATACACGCAGGTGTATTTCCTCATTGATAACCAGACTGATGATTTTTTTCCCCAAGTGTGTAAACATGTTTAGGGTTATTGTGGCCAACGAACATCACATGACATTTCTTCGTATTGAAGGAAAGTTTAATATCAGAACAGTTAGATTTCACTGTTTGTATGTCCTCCTGAAATGAACACTTTTCTTCGAGTGTAGTGATTGGCCTACCAATTTGAGGTCATCAACAAATTGAAGTGAGTGAGAACCCACTCCCTGTTGGAGCTTAGCAGTGTGAATAGAAAAAATTCTGGAGCCAAGTGTGGGAGGAATGAATGTCTCCAGTCCTTTCATTCTTCTCCGTTTTTTTCTCCCTCACCGTAAGGGCGTATAGGTGGCTGTGTTATTGTGCAAACAGTTTGTCGGCATAAACTTATAGTGTGTGTCTTGACGATGTGACCGCATAACAATCGAGTCTCTGCAAAAATGTGAGATGTTAGAGATCTACTCTTGTAATAAGCATTGTAAAACCCCTTTGAGTATTGTATCTTTCATTGTTTCTCTTTTTATTATTGGGCGAAAGCCCCGATGCTTGTCTGCGGCCTTGCAGTGCTGGAAACACCGGTTCTCGGCAGATCACCGTAGTTAAGCAGCATTGGCCCTGATTGTTACTTGGGTGGGTGACCTCCTGAGAATCCAATCCGGGTGTTGCAGACATAGGGCCTTAGGGTTTCGTCGGGCAGATGACCGGGTGTGGTTGAAGCTCGCCAAAAAACCCTTTGACCCCCATGCTTCGTTTTTTTTCTCTCCTTGATTTTTGAGAGTGGTTGACGTATAGTTGTCAACGTCGCCATTTTAATAGGCCTAATGCCGTACCTATAGTCAAAATGGACTAATACCAGGATTGGTGGCACATGATTGGACCGAGGATGTTCGACAACAAGGTTGGAACTTCCCACACTCATTGTGATGAACTTTAAGCGGTTATTTAATCTTGCTTTCAACTGCCGACGTTTGTGGCCGATTCCAGATGAGTATGCTTGAGTGGTAGGAAAATAACCGTTGGTTACTGGGGTTAAAATCTCTTATGAGGTGATGACGCCAGATAGGGACGTTAGCCATGAATGTAAACTTTCCAAACTTCATGCGGTCACGAAAAATAATAATTGTCGAGGGTCAGATGCCTAGTCTTTGTCTATTGGGACTAACCGCTCATAATTAGGTCTGCGATTCATCCGGCCTCTAGTGCGCGCTAATTTTACCAAAAACCGTAGCAGCAGTTTACCTGGTAAACTAAAATTTAGCAAGTAGCCGTGGGAGTCGAAACTACACGCTTTGCTAGCCCGATTAAACTCCGAGACCACTTTCAAGTGGATACGTCACATCACTTTCCGGCTCAGCAATTCGGCAGCACGGCTCCCTACTCGGCAGTGGTTCAGGGTCGTACCGGAACACTCCGAAACCAAGCACAGTGCCTTGGGTATACAGGGTGGTCCATAAAGTACTGGACAAATATAGGCCTAACTTTGCCGTCGTTCAGTAGCAATTGATCACATAAAGAGAAATACCGTTTTCGATTTGCTTTTTAATACGCATGCCATGGTCAATGCTGCCAAACGTACTGACAATGTCTAAAAAGCGAACGGTTGTCCAAATGGTGTATCCATTAATCTCGCGCAGTCGTAAGGTTGTTGGTACAAAGCTACCTTTGGAGTAACCATGTTGATCTGGATCATAAAATTCCTTTTCCAGGAGTTCTCTTTCTAAAATGATTTTAACAGGCGTTCCACAGATCTTGGCCACAATTGTGTCGGTTTTGACGCCCTTCTTGTAGATATAGAGGTGGGGAGTGTGAACTAGCTACTTGAGTGCCCAAAAAAAATCTCAGCTACAGGCCTACACGAAAGGAAAGAACGTGGTAACCTAAACCAAGAAAATAAAGCGAAGTGAGCAAGGTGTAATACTGTAATGTTGTGTTTTGTTCTGGAGCATGGTATGAAAACGAGACAATACATCTCCATTTTATTGAAGCTTATCTCCTCAACAACATAAATGTGAAAGTTCAAAACTATTGCTATGCTATCAAAATTTGTAATAAATCTCTTTATAACAAGGTACACAGCTCCAATGCGTTTTGGAGAAGCTATCTAACATGTGTTTGGCAGCGTTTAACTTTGAGATTCATATGTATCACGTTTGTACACTACGGTTCAAATTTTAAGAACAATGTTTATAGAGCAGCCACAATGACGCCATATTCGCAACGGCTCTAGCATCTGGAGTCGGTCGTTGAGTTAGCTACAAGGGGCACTGGATGAAAACGGAGTAAAAAAAAACAATTGCGTCTTTAGTCAATGCAATCCTGTGAGAGAGGATTACGTATGTATAAACAAACCGTTGTTTTGTCCAATCCCTTACTCTGCGAGGCATATATTAAGGAAAATTGGAAATTAGCCAATAGCGAAAATCAATTTCCAATTTTTCTTAATATTATTTCCAGCGATTTATGACTATTTATAGGCATATATTAAGGTTGTTAATTGGAAAAGCAGAGATTCCGCTTACTGAAAATTGCAGTAACTACCAAAACAAAACAAAAAAACAAATCGTACATTTTTTAGCCTAAGAAAAATCAACTCTCACATCACTGGTTTAAGAGAAGGCTGCCGCTGAAGTTTTTTACGTCAAAAGTGCCCCTTGTAGCTAGCTAACTCAAAGACTCGTTTCAAACATTAGCTCCGCAGTGAATTCCACTTATTGCTACTACTACTGCTACTACTCTGTTTAAAAATTCTATTGTTTTTTTTTTTTTAAATCCAGTTTGCAAGAGATTACAGAACCCCGGAATGGAGCAGAAAAGGAAATATGGTTGTCAACCATTATAGAGATGTAAACTTCCCGTACGACGAATGCATTCGGTAAGTTTGCATACAGTATAACCTCATCACGTTCGTGGTTTAGTTAATGTCATTGTGGCTGAGCAGTCGCATAGCTTAACCTATAGTTGCGTGAAGAAGCTAATATGATCGGTGATTGTAAAGGGGAATCTGGCGAAGTTCCTACCTGTCACTGCCGTGCAGGGGAATACGAGAGACTATACCGGGCTCTTCAATGGCTGTTGGGATCTGTGCTGACCTATTCTCAGTGAGGCGTGGGGGCGTGCACAGGGGTGGGGCGGGATAGGGAGGGGGGCATTGCCCCTGCCCTTTTCACAAAGTGCCATTCTTGTAAAAAGAAATATGCCCTTTCTTGCTTTTCTGTGGTTATAAACGTTGGCACGCTGCCAGAGAAAGGGCCTGAAGGCCTAAAAAGGGCAAAAAAAAAAGTCCAGGAAAGGGGCAGAAAAGGGACCCCAGGAAGAAAAACATCAGCGTGCCCTTTTACTAAAAGTTGCACTTGTTATCTCGGAGGTCTGTGCCCACTACTGCCTATTCTGATTAGGGGAAGGCAGAGAGGGGAATGTGCAAAACAAATGAAAATGATAATACGAAATTTTCAATAACCATTCCCCCACCCCCTTCAAGACTCTGAAAGAATCTTAGACTCCCCCACTCAAGGTCCAAAAATAATCTGACCACTCCTCTCCAAGGAAAAAACTAAGCGTTTTAACGCTTACTTAGACTTCATGTAGATTATTTTCTGTATAGCCAAGTTAAATCTCCACCAATAAGTTACCAGTTGGACGAAAAACGAGCCCATTTTTGACAAAAGGACAGGGTAGATTTCAAAGTTATCTAGAAAACTTTCAAGGATATTTTTTTTGTAAAATTTTTATTGATCGAGAGTCATACAACAAGATATAGGCTAAGGAACGGACGGTTTGCTTGTCCACACTCCAGGCCAGTCAGTCTGAAAGACAAAGAAGGCAAGACGCCAGGAAGCAATGCTTTTCTAGAATGTTTACAGAAAAATAAAAACGCAAGATAGCAATGATACTGACAACTTCAAAATAACTTCAACACTCATATCGTGCAGAGGAAGCCTGTCTCCCAGAATTTGAGGCGTCTGAAAGAAGCAATTTTTGAGGTCCATAAATGTATTTTTCCTTCAGATTGGTGAGTGTTTTTTTTTTGTGTGACTGACCTTTGATGGGGTCTGAAAAATTGTTGATTCTCATCTCGAGAGGAGCCGAAAAATACACGATATCCCCCAATTAACCCCACCCTACCCCACCTCAGAAACAAATAATGACCAGTCACTAATTAGCTACTGTTGAAAAAAAAAAGGCTAGGCAGCAGACAGCACTCCAGAGTTTCATGTGAGCAACAACTTTTGTGTTCCAAAAAAAAACTCTATAATGATCCTTGCATTCCGGATATTACCTAATACACCTAAGAAAATATTATGTGCAAAAAATAAACCAGTAGCAATGAAAAGGATGAATTAATTCATTAAGTGTAGCAATTTTAAACTTTATGTTCATATGTATGTAACCATTAGTGGCATAAAGCAGAACGCATAAGCTCCAATGGCGGAGTGCCTGATATCATTCTACCACATGTTGCACAACTCGTTCTGTGTGGTAACAAATTAATGTGTCTACTTTCATGGAAAAGACACGTTAAAGATTATGCTATATAGGTTTATACACAATGAACATGTGTGAAAAACATCACTCTTGCTACGTTTGGACCAAGCAAGCCGAATATGGCAAGCAACAGCATTGAAATAAGCTTTAAGAGAGGAACGTGTTTTGTATTCAAACCAAGGCCCTCTGGGATATTGCTATTATTGCCTCTCGGCTCCAGGCCAGCACTCGTGTGGGCTGGTAGTCACCTCCTACGCGTTGCTATGGTGAAATGAGATTATTTCTTGTCCTGTTGAACGAACTGGCCTGGCGTAGAGAAGTGTGATCCGCAGCTTTTATCCTACTCGACTTTATGACAAGTGGTGGAATACAATGGGTGGGTTATAACATGGATACTGTGGCGTCGTTACTTGTGGTGCCACAGTTGTTAGCATTCCTTAGATGCTCATGCTGTTAACCCATAACCCAGCACTAACCCGTGCTAGCATTAGAGTGCTATACTTGTACTGATTCATACTGATCACCATAGACATGTAACCAGTGCTTGGTCACATGACCTGTAGTTGTTATAAAAAGCCTTGCAACTTATTAAAACACGTCCATTCCTGTGCTTGCATTAAGTTGTGTTTGCCTCGTTACTCTGCTGGGGGAACCTATGCAATTGTCCAACCATAGGACATAACAGAATGGCAACGATCCAACCCATAGAGTATTTTTAAGATTGTAAAATAATTTCCCCACCAACCATATTCAGTGCTCCGAATTTGGTATGCTGGCAAATTCACTATTTAGGCTAAATAGTCGAGTGCCCTGAATGGGAATTAATTTAAATCTTAAAAAATCTGTTGCTTGTGTGTGGAACTTTGAGTGGTTCGAGTATATTATAGTTATTATTCGTTCCTTATTGCTAGGACAGGGAGAGATATTGCGTTGCCAACATCCAATTTGTACAAAGTTTGTGTCTTAATGCGACACGTTGGCGGTTTTCACCTATCGTATTATAAGTAGGACTACACCGGAAAAAATGTAAATAAATTGGGTCTTTGCAATGCAATGTTGCCTTATCTCTACTCTGGCTGGCAGTTGAGGTATATAAACAATTTATTTACCTTTAGTTTAGTGAAACTTGTTCGGCCTGCAGGCTGCTTAAGCCGGTGGTGTTCTTTTTTTTTGCCTGAGAAGTAAACAAAAAACTGTGTTAAACCCTAATTATGAAAAAATTTGGGTAAGCAAAATTGTAAAATTAGGTAGGCTATAAATTTCAGACTTAGGCTTAGTTGTTAAGATATTCAATTATGGTCTTGAGTGGCTTTAGTATATTTAAGTTTTGCTAAATTGTAGTAATTAAGTAAAGCTTATTACCAGTTGACATATGTATGTCAGTTGCAGGTAAAATTAATGTACCACCTGTAGTGGCCGTCAATTCAGACGTTACTTTAGCAAACGCTGTAATTGATGTTGCAGTTGATAATTTATTTATTAGTCCTAATGTTAGCCTAAGTGCTAGTGACACAGACACAGATGTTATGGCGAAACCGTCTAGCCTGTTTGTTGAGTTTGACCACGAATTTGGCACATGGGATAATATTCAACAAGAATAACTTATTTCTTTAGAGCAAGGAAGGTTGCTGATGCCGATAGGTTAGATATTTTAATGGCATCAGTAAGGAGGGAAATGTTTGGTAAAATATTAAGTATTATTTCCCCTGAATTAGTTAAGGCTATTCATAACGATTTGGAACCATTTCCCTCTGTAGTGTCGGAAAGAGTAAAATTCTTCAGAAGAGCTCAAAAGTCAGATAAATCCATTAATCAATATGTTTCAGCTCCTAAATTATTGACTAAATATTGCGATTTTAGAAAAATCAAGAATATTAACAGTGAAATGATCCGATATCGATTCATTGGGGGGATTTTATCAGAAAAAATCCAAATGAAGCGTTTGAAGGAAACTTTAGATTTAACAGCTACAGTTTCACTTGCTCTGTCCCTGGAATCAGCAGAAGCAGATCAGGTTGAAATACGCTCGACCATCAAGTCTGTTAATTATGTCACAAAACGAAACAAACTTCCAAGTTTCGCCCAAAACCAACGTCTGATATCACTTGTTTTTGTTGTGGATGCGCCGGCCTTGTCAAGTCAAGGTGTAAGTACAAAGATCACATCTGTGGTCGCTGTAATACTCAAAGACGCCTTAAGGTAGTCTGTAGAAAAAGTCCAAGTCAAAGGTCAGCTAAAGTCAACTCAAAAACAACTCAGAGCTATACTCCAAAAAATAAGACTAAAAACAAGTACAGTTACCGTAAAAAGGTTAATCTGCTAAGCAAAAACGAGCTGAGCGATTCAGAATCTGAAGGTAGTGTCATTCATAACCGGCCTGATGAGATCAGCAGTGAGTCAGAGTCCAGTGAGGACTATTGCTTACAAAATAACACTATCGGAGTGAGCAACACAACCGAGCAAAGTTGAAATTAGTTCAAACTAATAAAGTAGTTATTAATCGCATGAAAATAGCTAAATGGTACATTCCAGTCACTCTGAACGGAATCGAGTACCTAATGGAACAAGATTCCGTTGCAGATGGAAATGTCATCTCCATGGACTGGTATAATAAGTACTTTTCAAATGTGCCATTACAAAATAGCTCTTACTCATACACTGGTACACTGAGGGGGAGGAGAAAGCCATGTTCCTAATTAATTTAGAAGTAACTGTCAATGGCCAAACCGAGCATTTAGATGCTATGGTATCAAAACATTATAAGTCAAATTTATTTGCAAAGATTGGATTTTTGTGTGGACAATTTAAGAATTACAAGGCCACAATACAGTTAAAGGCTGATGCGAAACCGGTATATTGCCGAGTTTAACCTGTTCCCTGGGCTTTGAAAAAGCGAGTTAACCAGGAAATCCTGTATGTTGTTGGCCTGGGTAACCTGGAGGCTGTGGAAACTTCAGAGTGGGCGACTCCTCTGGTCATCCTATACTATAAGCGAGAGTCTCCCAGGAAAACAGGTAAGCTGAACGCAAGATCGAGTAGGGAGAGCGAGCGCCGAAGCTTCTGAGATCGCCTACTAGATGCCACTACTAACATTCTCGCAGACGAAACCATTATCACAACGAACTAGGACCAAAGTAACGCAACACGGCGAAACACAGGACAAAGTTGAGCATCTCTTAGCATAAATACCAAAATAAAAATACAATTTGAACGTTAATTTACCGTTACTTAGCTGAAGGAAATTCACTTAGCTAAAGAATAATCAATAAGGAAATTTACTTTAATGTTAATTTACCGTTACTTAGCTAAAGGAAATTCACTTAGCTAAAGAAGAACCAAGACAACCTGGAATCGAAGCTACTTTCCTCGCTGTTGTTGTTGCCTCAACCCCGGGCGAAGCCGGGCACAAATGCTAGTAGTTCATAAACCGAACGGTGACATTGTTGTGATAGAGGATTATAAAACCACCTTTAATCCTCAGCTAGAGGTCGACCACTATCCAGTTCCCACGGCCGCTGAGTTATTTAACGAATTATCAGGCAGTGATAGCTTTAGTTTGATAGATTTGAAGGATGCCTTCCTGCAGATTGAGTTGGATAAGGAGTCTCACGCTGCTTTAACAAAACCGGTAGTCACATATTGATACTACATCCTGCTTTGCAAATTCCTCAAAATTCTTGACCAGAAGTATCGAAAAAATTCCAAAGGCCGCAGCAAATTTGTTGAATAGTTGCACAGCCACTGTTATCGTAAAAAATAAAAATAAACGCAAGCTTAAAAGTTATTAAAAGTTAAAACGTAAGGAAGCCATCAATTTTTCAGGCTACCTTAAAATAAATTTCGAAAATTACAGCTATTTTACTTTGAAAGTGAATAGACAGCTCCCTTGCTCTCCTTAATTTAAAAAATCATTTCCTAAAGTTAGTAGTACAGTGACTTACAATAGAGATATATGTACAATAGAAAAAAAAATTACACAACTAATTGATTCATTTGTTTCAGGTACTTAAGAATTTTTTTAGTTTTTTTTTTATTTCACTGTCGTCAGTGTGGCGTTGTTCCTTGTGGCGCCACAGTTGTTAGTATTCCTTAGATACTCATGTTGTTAACCCATAACCCAGCCCTGACCTCTACTAGCGTTAGAGTGCCGTACTTGTACTGATACATGCTGATTACCATAGACCTGTAATTGTTATAGAAAGCCCTACAACTTATTAAAACACGTCCATTCCTGTGCTTGCATTAAGTTGTGTTTGCCTCGTTACTCTGCTGGGAGAACCTACTCAATTGTCCGACCATAGGACACAACAGATACTTTACTCCCACGTCCTATATAATTATGTGGAAGAATTTATGGTCTACTGACATACCCAGAATCTAAACGTAGAGACTATTTCTTTACAGTGATGATTCATTTGTCTACCAGCACACAATCACAGTTTCACGATTAATGGAAGTATTGAAGACTCGATCGGATGTGGCGAAATTTACCAGAGAAAATCCAGCTGTAGCAGAAGCTAAATTCAAAGAGATGGAAGGAAAGTAAGTGGTACCATTCAATAGTAACTCTAAGGAAAACATGCTACTGCCTTCGTCACGTCTTGTAGGAAAGACGAAATTCCAGCGTATGGAGGCAAATGAAGAAAGAATAGAAAAAGAATAGTTAAAAAAAAGTCTAATGCCATATTCATAATTTCTAACATCGTCTCACATTTTGGTTAAAAAATAAATAAGTTTTACGTTCTACAAAGTTTAATTGTCATACTACAATATAGGCCATCCAAAAAAAAATTCATACCGTTAAAAACAACACTTGTTTCCTCCACTTCCTATTTAATGCAATTGGCGTTGCACTTGTTACACAAACTCGTCAACCATTTTATATTATTATTTCTGCGTCTAGGCGTCAAAATATTTGCAATTTAAAATAATTTATTCTGCGATGTATTGGAACATGATCCAATAATGTTTTAAGTAACTTTTAGGTCCTATTTTCTAATATTTGCTGTGTTTGTCGTTTAATGCTTACAGTGGTTGAGGACAGCAGTAATGTTTCACGTGGACTTAACTAATAATTTAGCAACAGTGTGGTATTTGAAACTTTACAGGAAAGCTTATTCGTGTTCCTTCGATGTTTTGACTGTGGTTAAGATGCAGTTAAACCTTACCTTAAATATGAAACGAGTTCGTTTTTGTTTTGTAATTTAGTATTATTTGGCAATGGGCAAAGTAACAGTTTTTCGTTTCATGCTTTTGTTTTCGTGTCGCGTATACTCACGTACTTCATGTTCATGGTCACACACCAAAGTTGTTTTTCTGTTGTTATCTGCTGTAGCAAAATTCTAACGCTACCTTTGAAGCAGAGGTAAGATTGACTGGGAAAACTATAATCTCTCCCTCACCTCCAAAAAGGCACCTCATATGGTTAAATCATAGTTACTTGCAAAATTTCAATTTTCTGTACCACATACACGATCAACTTTATTTCCGAGAAATTTCCTAAGTGTAATAGTATATTTAGCAAGAAAAGTATCGATGTTATTGAGACTTTTTTTTCAACAAGAAATTGTTATGCTGTGTCACTAATCGTGATTTTTATGCTGTTAAACTACCATCTCATTGTCATTTTTCCAGAGACAGTTGAAAACAGCCAAACTGCCTTAGTTGTAAAGACGTGAATATGAATTGGCCGTAATTTGTGAATTGTTTTACTTTCTCATTTCTACTGAAGTTAGTGTTGTAAAGAAAGCAAAGTTTCGACGAATTTGTGTAGAATTTGTATATTCGATATGGATAGGGAGGATGTTTATGGTGCTGAAGCTTGGCGGACGGCACTTTAGTGTGTACCTGGACTGTTTTAATTCTACCTTTGATAAAGAAGCCTGTGCGCATGGAAAATACAGAAACTTTAAAAAAATAAATAGTGATTGTGGGAAGTGGTGTAGTCTGAACCCCCTTCGTTTTGAAATCACAAAGCTTTCAGCAATTTGTAGTATAGCAGGATATGTATTAAATACTTTCTTGTTTTTATTTTAGAATAATGAAGATTATTGGCGCTACAGGACGTCCAGAAGACACAACGGTAGTAAGACATTCTCGGCAATACCTGATTTTATGTCGCAAACCTGACTCATCCTAAAGATTTGAAACGAATGCAGTATGCCAGGCAGCAATGAAACCCAAGAACTGCTGTAAATCATGAGGTAACTGGCGCCAACAGTATACGAGAAGCAAGTTGAGAACTCAAAGGGTTTAAGTTGGTTCAAAGGGTTAACCACTCCTGGTCATCTGCCCGAAGCCCTAAGGCCCTATGTCTGCCACAGCCAGATTCCCAGGCGGTCACCCACCCAAGTATCAATCCAGCCCAATGCTGCTTAACTTCGGGGATCTGACGAGAACCGGTGTTTCCAGCAGTGCAAGGCCGCAGGCCGTTGAGAACTCGTTGCTTTCAGTAACAATAAGTAAACAACAGAAACAATTGAATTTTTAAATTTTTCAGTTTTGCAGGTTATACGGCAAACTATCGTTTTTTTTTTATTAAGGTGTGAGAACAAAAATACTTTGTAATTCGAATTAAATCGTGATTTTCGCTTTTGATTTTTGCTTAACCACTTCAGGGCTTAGTTTGTATTAAAGAAAACAATAAACATGAAGAGAAACTAAGTTGACACCACTGGACTAAATTTTTAAAAAAATAATTCCATAGTGTATACATCAACCACCACGAAGCCTTGGCTCGTGTGTAGTGGGCTTTTAGTTCAAACAAAACAAGAAAATCATCACATGTAACAAAAACTAATATAAAGAAAAGAGAAATGGCCAAAAAACTGATAATACTTTGATAAACAAAATAACTAATATAATAAATTCAAAATACAAGGAACATGAGTATTTATAACAGAATAGAGATGGCAAAAATAAAACAAAACCACACCGAACATTTTATTTTTCGTACTCATCCTTTTTTCCCCTTTTAATATAATACTCAACATTTTAATTTTATTATCCAGCTCTGTACTTTCTTTTTAAACTCCCCAATTTTTTTAATTCTCCACATTTCTTTATTTATATTTTAAAAAAGTTCTGGAACTTAATAGTCTCTAAGTTTGTATCCAAATTTATGCGGTACCATTGCTGGCTTAATATACGTTGTTTTTGTGTTATAAATGTCATTTTGTGTTAAATGACAAGAAATTATACTGCACTAAGAAAATATAAAGAAACACCGGCTGTAGCATTTTTTAGCAATAAAAATAGGAAACGAACTACGTCGCTTAAAGGCCGGTTGTCGCCAAATTAGCATTGCAGCATTTAGGCCTATCGAGTTTTCTCTCGCAGGACGCAAAGGAATGCACAAAGCAAACTTTTAAACGCAACAAACAAGTCACGTTACTTCTTGAGTAAAAATTTGGTACGCCCTCGTGCACCTGGAAACAAGCTATAAAGCTTAACGACATTAGTGTCACTAGATGGCGCCAGGAGATTTTCTTTATATTTTAGAGAAGTTAACGATACTGATGTCGCTAGATTGCGCCATGGAAAAATATAAAGAAAATCTCCTGGCGCCATCTAGTGACACTAATGTCGTTAAGCTTTATAGCTTGTTTCCAGGTGCACGAGGGCGTACCAAATTTTTACTTAATAATTAAGGAGTCACGTGGCTTGTTTGTTGCATTTAAAAGTTTTGCTTTATGCATTCCTTTGCTTCCTGCGAGAGAGAACTCGATAGGCCTAGATGCTGCAATGCTATTTGGTGGCAACCAGCCTTTAAGGGACCGTTCATAATTTATTAAAGGGGATGGACTGGCGGATTATCGTCATCAATATACGAAAAATTCATGTCTCGCCCTTTGGTATTACTGAATTTTTTTTGCCCCTACCCCCAACAAATTGTATTACAATTTTCATGTTCATGAAATGAGTGTACGAAAGGTACTAGGCTAACTTTAATACGTTGTGGGATGTGCTGAGCTAAATATATTTATTACATTAACATTGTATAACATGCTGTGCACTTCCTCTGTCGCAGCTTTTTCCTGCCCCACTCCCTTCAGAAAATACATTCAAACAAATTTTTACCCCCCCCCCCCCTCCTCCTCCCTCTTCATACAAAAATTTTCATGGCTCCCTCATTTTCGCCGGCCCACCCTCGTTGATAAATAATGGACGGTCCCTAAGAGGTTAATGGCTAACAGCAGATGGGTGCACAGTGCTAACATTACAACCTTTGGAGAAAACTAATAGACGAACGGAGCCATATTTCATGGACAGAAGCATTATGAAACACGTCTACTACATTTGCTTATTTGCCTGATTATTTGCTACATAATTTTTGGTGTGGTAAGTCTGTCAGTAACATACGAGTTGCAATTAGAAATCTCGTGCATAGCGAGGGGAAACGAAATCAGCGAGTCTTCATCGTTAAAGAGTTACAATTTAAGCTTGGCTGGGTTTGTTCGCCTTTTACTTTGGAAATAAAGCGAAGAAATGATGTATACAAAAAAGAAAGTAAAGCCACGTACATTTAAGAAAGTAAGGTATATTTTTGTAGATCTAGCTTCGTCCTTTGAACCCGAAAAAAGTTGAAAACCACCCCCTGATGGTCCATTTTTTCTTTCATTTTAAACTGGACGGAAAGCAAATGGGCTCGAAATTGGTTAACGAAATACGGATGCAAACCTATTTACGTTGCCTTTTGGACTTATATGTCAGACTGCCTGAGCGGGGAATCGAACCCAGGACCTCTGAA